>PVJH01003457.1:0-142099 GCA_004026705.1 Nesogale talazaci
AACTATCTTTGACTGTTAAAGTCAGCGATGGATCTGTCAGAGCTGTCAATATCTTTCTGTGTTGGGGATTGCAGTCTTTCATCTGAACATATAAATGGAGAGCTTTAGTATTTTGCAGTTTTGTTTTTTCATGAGCAAGGATGCAAAAGAAACTGAACTAAGAATGGCAGCTTCAACTCTTATGACAAAAAAGATAATGTAAAAAGGGCCAATTTTTTTAAAGAGAGGAAATGTTTGGGGCATTAGGGGTTTAGTGACTCTTGCAATATGTTTCTCTTTCTAAATTGTTACTCATTACTGTCAATCATAATCCTATCCTAGAATTCTAGGTCCTGTATTTTGCATTTCCAAATGCAAAGTAATGAAAAAAAAGTAGGCCTTCTCAATCCAATTTTTCAAGTTCACTTTAATTAGTTTTTGTTTCTGCATGGGGGTGGGGCAGAATGCAAGCAATTGGGAGCATTATACTAGTTGTAGTTCAAGGAATAAAATTCTCCATTTCCCAAAGAGACACAGTAAACTGTTGCTGAATGTGGGGATACTGCTGAGAGCTGCAGATAACTTGTACAGGGAAATGACTAATGGTCACTGATGCATAACAAATTGACTCCCTATCAAACCGTTCACTCTACAAAGAGAACTTTAAAGCTTCCCATTTTACCTTCAGAGAGTCTCATTCCCTCAATGCCACAATTCTTCCTTCTAAAAGGTGATGACCCACAAAAGCAACTCTAGACTAGACAGTGTAAAGCTCTTGGTACCATCACCTGCCACCGCTCCTAAAAGACAAGGAGTTCATTCACATAGTAATACATCCAAGTGCGTTTTTGAGCAGTTATCTGAACTAGCATGAAAATTCGTGTGTTTCTTGACTTTTATTTTAAAGAGACCTATTATTTTACTTATGTGTTGACTAGAAGTGGGACAGTAGTTCAAAAGAATATATGGGTCTTTCAACTCACAAAAACTAACGAATCTTAAAAGAGTAAGTCAACACACATCAGCATAATAGATAAGAAAGGGAAGCAAAGCAAAGCCACAAATCCCCTGAGTAACCCAAAAAATAGAGTTCAGGCTAGGAGAGCAGTTCCTGGAGTCCCCCAGGATCAGTAGGGAGATAGTCATAAAGGTCAGAAGACATACCAGGATTTATGTATGTTTTTTCAGGAATTTTGGCTAGGGTTTTTTTTTTTCTCTTAAAGGCTTGAATTTAAATAAGAGGCCATCTAGCAGAGAAGCAACAAAACCACATAGAATAAGCATACCAGTCTGTGTGATCATGAGCTGTTGACAGGATCAGGTAATAGGCATCAAAAAACCCAAAACAACAATAACAAAAGCAAGCTTATTGTTGAGAATGAGGGGGATCAAAGCAGCGACCCAAAACTGGCTAGCCAGTATAAGACATCTCTTCACAGAAGGATCACAAGGAAAGGACGAGTCAACCAAGGCGCAGTACAGCACAGATGAAACGCACAATGCTCCTCTAGTTCTTTGAAGCTTTCTCATTCCACTCCATCGTGACCCTAGTCCTGCCTTTCAAATCTGCTTAGACCAGAGCACGTACAATAGTACGGATAAGAACTCATGACACATGGAGTCCATGTCAATTAAACCCCTCAGGAAGAGAAATAGGAGTTGTGATACCAGACCTCAAAAGGGAAGGTGGTTGGAGGAGAGGAGGAAGGGGAATGGATCACAATGATCAATGCCTAACCTCTCTCTAGGGGGAAAAACACAATAAATGTGGGTAAAGGAAGAGAGTGGTCAGTGTAGGATATGAAAGTGTTATTAGTGTATAATGTATCAAGGCATCATGGTGGTGGAAAAAAAGGAGCTGAAACCAAGGGCTGAAATAGAAAGTAAATGTTTAGAAATTGATGGTGGCGACATATGTACAAACATGCTTGATACAATTGATGTATGGATTGATATAGGGATTGCTATAAGAGTTGTAAGAGCTCCCAATAAAATGATCTTAGAAGAAGAAGAATTCATGAAAGCTGTGACTTTGATTGCCTCTTTCCTCCAGCATCTTATCACATTTTGTTGCCTTGGCATTCTGTCTTTTTAATACCTCAACATTCGGGTGTCAATTAAAGTTCTCAAAACAGAAACTAAACCCTTCTTTTCTTCCCTCTGCTGCCAATTACCCTACAGTATTTTCTTGTTTACCTATTTTGCTTTGCATTTATCTGTACCCAAAATTGTTCATACGCTTGTGTTTGTATTGATTATCTCCTAATTGTATGGACAGAGCTTAAAGTTTTGCCTAGCCTATCATAAATGCACAAGATATATTTGCTGATCAATCCATTACCCCGTTTTGCGGACTTTCTAAAATATTGATGGTAGGGTTAACATCAAGGTTTCTATAAGTATAGGTGGTAAAAAATGTACATTAATGTAAATATGCCACTATTTTGCATGTACAGATGAAAGAAATTAGTAGTATAAGAGTTTTACAATTCAAAATGATATCCTCTTTTGGGACAAAATAAGATCATAATACATGCAAAATATTCAATAGTGTCATCTTAGCTGAAATCTCCGGGATAAGTAAGCTATATCTAGAGTATAGAAAATGAGAGATGAATGGTGAAGGGTCTTTTAAAATCTGAAATTGTACATACAAAGTTCAGAAAGATATGAGACCTGCCTTAAAATAATGCAAAGACTTGGAAAATATTATATGGTAACTACACCTTAATAACTTAATAGAATGATGTAATACTGAAAACAGGACATAGAATTAAATAGCTATTGAAAGGAACAACACAATAGTATTGTTTAACTTAGACAAATTCAACATGAAATGGTTAAAAATAATTGAATAAAGAGATTTATTTGTTTTTGTTTGCTTGTTTGTTTTTTGCATCACTGCCCTCTGGTGGTCACGGGAGCTACCAGCACTGCGCCTGAGAGCCGCCGCTGAATTTGAACCACCAAGCCGGCGTGCCCCAGTTCTGCACTCAAAATAAAGAGATTTAAATGTGGTTAGAATTAACAGAGCTTTCTTGATTCCCTGTGCGTATGTACAATGGGAAGAATTTTCTATAGTAGATGTTTGGATGGATGGTTACTGCAAGCAATGCAATAAAGAAGCTTAAAATGGTTCGGGTAGAAAAGAAACTGCTCTTGGTGAATTAAGTTTTCAGAAGACTGTCAAAGTGGAATTACACAAGACGATGTTGAATACACAAGATGTAGATTTGTGTGTTATCAACAAATATTAGAAATGTGAAAATTAAACCCATCAGGATGATGAGCTCATGTAGTAATAGTACATAAAGAGAGGCGAAGACATCTTTGGATTAAATTTTGTGAAACTTAATGAAGTAAAATGAGCCAGCCATGAAGTTCACAGAGAAAGAAACCAGAAATATAGAAGACAAACTAACTAAAAGTGATATCATAAAAGGCAATAAAAAAAAACATTTCAGTTTAACAGTGACTACTGCTAATAGGATAAAAAATTAGACTAGCTTCCAAAAATATACATGACAGTCAGTTATGTTTTGGGTTATAATAATTAGGAAGTTTTGGTGAATTAGTGAAGTTAACAGTAGACTCCAGGCTGCAGAGGTCTGCAAAAAAAATGAGAAGCAAAATATGGTCACAATGAGAGAAAACAATTCTATTTTTGGTTTGTTTGCTTGTTTGTTTTGTTTTTTAGGCATTACTGCCCTTTGGTGGTGGGAGTAGGAGGCCCAGCCTTTGCTCCTGTGGAGCCGCTGCTGGAATTGAACCTCCATCCCAGTGGGCCGCAATCCTGCGCACAACCACTACGCCACCGGGGCTCGGCCCAACAATTCTATTTTTTTAAAAATATGGGATTAGTTTGAGGAAAGTGACTAGTTGTAGCAAAAAATGAGAAGGAGCTATATTGTGTGTATGATAAAAAGTAACTGAGAACATTCATTACTGATAGAAAAAAATGCCAGTGAGGAGGGTGGCTTTTGAAGACAACATCAAAAGAAAAGATAATTGATAAGTGTACTAGGCTGGGTGCTCTGACACACATATATGTAAGAAATGTATATGAAGAAATGTATATGAATGTATATGAAGAAAATGGCTCACCAGACTGTTGAAGTGAGCAGGTCTGAGTTTATGCAGATTCAGTGCCTCCAAGTGAGAAGATTCAGCTATAAGCAGCCATTTATATTTGGAATGCAGAATACATAAAGCCAGAATCTAAAAATTGAAAAATGTCAAAAACAAAAAGGAATGAGTGATAGGTGCATTTATTGTGCCCTATTTGTTTGGTTCCCTGCCAAACACAGAATGCGTAAAAATTAATAACAATAAATGATGTCATTTATTCAACCAATAAAACTCTCCCTTCGTTTACTTGATTCAAACTCACAGGGATAATATAGAACAGAGTAAAACTTCATATGATTCTTTAAAAACAGAAACTTGATCCTATATCTTTGCTTGGAACTTTTCGAAGGCCTCACAATGCACTCAAAAATAGAATTCCAGTTCATTCCCACGACATTTGTAGTCTAAAAGAATATTGCCATCATACAGCTATCAAGTTTATCTGTCCTCTTCATTAACCCACCTCTTCAATACCAATAGTTCTGCTGTTTATGCAATATAATCCTACTTTTGGAGACCACTCCCTAAACTACTAAGCTTTGAATAAAGTTAATTCCACAACTTGCCCAGTGAACCTATCCTTAGACTATAAGAGAAAATGGCATGGGATTTTTGAAGCATATGCTTCATATATAGTGCATAAATTATCTGTTCACCCCTTCTGATAGCCTATTTATTTGGAGTTATTTCCCCCAGGAATGTGTTCCATCACAGCAAACAGCTGGCAGTTAAAAGTAGTTCTGGATCCACAAACAGGACATTTGCAACCTACATTTTACTCGGGAACAAGGGGCAAAAATTTTCAGGAAAAATGTCACCAGACAAATTCAGAGAGTTAGAAAGGAGAACTATGACAAGCTACCTGGCCAATAACTATAACAAAAGCCAATGTCTATTCTTGACCACTACTTGGAGATTTGATAATATATTCATAACCCCTTCAAGTGCCAAGTGTATGCCTAGAAAACTTTTTTGCCTCAGACATTAGCCTGAATGACCCCAGTCCCACTTTGTCCTTTTCTTGATCAACCAAAATAAAGCTTTCTTCTTTCACTTTCACCAAGGCTTTGTTTTTCAAGTCACACTGAGCAAGACCTGGGTTGGTAATGGTCTAATTCTTCACAAATGTTGCTGCCACTGACTAGAGTGGTCTAGTCTCGATTATTCCCAAAATGTGCTCATGCACCTAATTCAAAACTTGAATAAATTTCAAAGAAGTATTTCCCTTTCATTCAAAGTGGTAAGTTAAGTTATTGGTAGCAAGTCTTCACTATTGTGTTCCTTTCATTCCTCTCCTATCTTTCATTGGCTCTTGATGGGCACAGTAGACTTCTTGGGTCCTTGGTTTTGAGTTTGACTGCTTATTAGAAGACTTGACCCAAAAAACAGTCATAGTAGCCCTAAACAACTGGATAAACTTGCCCCTTTGGATTTCTAAGAATTCAGATTTTTAATGGAGGAGGTAACCTCGTCTTTCCCCTCACGAGGGGCTGGTGTATTCACACTGCTGAACTTTTACTTGGGAGCCCAATGTTTGTCCAATGTAAGCCACTGCAAATGAGTCAAAGTAGGCATTCAATAAGTACATGTAATGTAAATAAATGATCATGTAGAGGTATCTAGATGCTCCAGGCTATGATAAAGGTGAGAAATCTTCTACTAGAACCACCTAAATCAGTAGATTGCAATGTTAGAAGACTGAAGTGAGCACTCCTGATATTGTTTCTGATATTTCTGCATTAGAATGCTGCTAATCTCAAAATCAGGTGACAGAAAATCTAACCAAATCCTGTGCTGCTTAAGCAAACAAATGCTTCTCACCTCACCCACGATACCAATTACCACTTCAAACATTAACACTCCATACCTATTCTTTCAGCTATGCTTTTGTAGACCCCTGGATATAAACAATTCTGAATGTGAATAGATAGGCATTCCTATCCAAAAAAAATGATCAGAAGTAACACATATACAGGGCCAACATAATGGATATGTAGAGAAATTAATTTAGAAGAGAAAGGAAGTCATTTGGAGCTGTAAGGGTCATTTTAAATTTATTTGAACTTGACCATGAATGTTAAAAAGTAACTTCTGTCTAACAAAGTTTCCCTCTTCTACCTTGGTAAATTTTTGAAAAGTTACCACCTTCAGAACATCTGTTTGCATAATAATTCTTCTAGTGTTGAACTAAAATGTCAATTGGCAGGCATCTTTTAACATTCTAAAATGTCCTGAAACTTTAGATTTCTTCATTTTTCTGTGATGTTTTTTCATCTCTGGAACAGTTCATTTTCCTAAAGGCAATCTAATTAATGGTCAGGCACTGAGTACATGCTTAGCCTTAGAGTGATACAAAGTCTATTACTTCTGACAGTAACTCCCGGACATTTTTATGCCAGTGTTATTGAAAGCAGCCTGCAAATTTTCAAGCTGATAAGCTTCCAGAAATTGAATTGCTTTGAGTTCCTGGTTTTCAATAAATTCTTATGGAAAATAAAACTTTGTATTCTGTTTTATTGACAAGATACAAGAGTTGCAAATATATATTTAGAATTTTCAATTTCTAACAGATACATATGCAATGTTTGCATGACATGTAATTTAAGATATTTTATGGTAACTAACTGAAACTAGGTTTGGCTAACTGAACACTTAAATGATTCACTTTAAGCTTGCTCTACTAATTGATAAAAAAGATCCTTGGTACAAGGGAAGAATACATGATCTAAAATTGATGGTGGTGAGGGCATAGGATGCTTGGGGGTGCTGGATCCAGGGCATTGTAGCCAAGAGAAATGATCAAAACCCAAATGATAGTTGAACATGATAGTGGAATAAGAGGAAAGTAAAAGAAAACAGAGAAAGAACTGGGGAGCAAAGGACATTTATAGAGGTCTTACTGCAGGTATGTATGTATGTAAATCCATTTATATATAAAGACAGGCAAATAGATTTTTGTATATATTTATTTATAAATTATTATGGCAGCAGATGGTCATTGGACCTCCACTCAAATACTCCCTCAATGCAAGAACAATTTGATCTGTTAACATGGCACTCTGTGATCTTCACCTTCCTTGACAGGGTCACTGATGACAAAATTGGAGCACAAGCAAATGTGGGGAAGAGAACTGATAATGGCTGTCTATCAAAAGATTTCGTGTCTGAGGTCTTAAAGGCTTGAAAGTAAACAAGTGGCCATCTAGCTCAGAAACAACAAAGCCCACGTGGATGAAGCACACCAGCCTGTGTGATCATGAGTTGCCAAAGGGGTTGGGTATTAGGCAACAAAATCCCAAACAAAACAAACAAACAAAAGTCAGGTCAATGAGAATGAAGGGGATGGCAGAGGAGAGACCCATAGCCCATCAGTAGTCAATTAGACACCTCTGCCAGAAGGGTCACAAGGAAGAGAAGAGTCAGTCAGGGTAGAGTATAGCACCAACTGATGATACACACAACCTTCCTCTAGTTCTTTAATGCTTTCTCCCACCTACACTATCATGACCCTAATTCTATCTTATAAATCTGGATAGACCATAACATGTATACTGATACAGATAAGAGCTCGCAACTCAGGGAATCCAGAACAGACAAACCCCTCAGGACCAATAAGGGGAGTAGCTATACTAGTTGGGTAAGGGGATGGCGTGGAGTAAGGGAGAACCAATCATAATAATCAATGTATGGAACACCCCTCCCAGGGGATGGACAGCAGAAAAGTGGGTAAAGGAGATAACGGTTGGGCTGAGCCCCGGTGGCGTAGTGGTTGTGCGCGGGACTGCGGCCCACTGGGACAGAGGTTCAATTCCAGGCGTGGGGCTGGGCCTCCTACTCCCACCACCGGAGAGCAGTGATGCGGCACCCCCCCAAAAAAGGAGATAACAGTCAGTGTAAGACAAGAAAAATAATTTACAAGTTAAGGGGACATGGGGGAGATAAGGGAAAAATGAGGAACTGATAACAAGAGCTCAAGTAAAAAGGAAATGTTTGAGAAAAAGTGATGACAACATATGTAGAGCTGTGTTTGACATATTGGATATATGTATGGACTTTGGTAAGAGCTATGAAAAGCCCCCAATAAGATAAAAACTAGAAAAAACAGACCCTTGGTGGTGTAGTGGTGAGGCAGGGACCCGTGATTCACACTGTCAACAATTCAAAACCATCAGCAGTTCTGCATGTTACAGTCTGAGTTACAGTCTCAGAAATCCAGAGAGCGACTCTTTGAGTCAGCATTGATCGATGTTAATTTGTTTGTTTAGCTAATTGATAGAAGACAGGTTCAAGAACCAGACTCCGAAAAAATACTACAGTAACTCTAGAGGAATAAACTTCAGGAATTCTTGAACATGCCAGAACTTACCAGAGAGTGGAGCCAAACTAAATGTAGTCTGATTCCTTTTTCATATCCTTGTATCTCTCCACTTAATAACTGGAGTCCCTATGGGAAACTCACCTTTGGGACATGAATGTGACTCCACATCATGATCCCTGTGAGAATGCTGGTTATCTGTATGTAGTTTTATATCTTGAATTTTATTACTATTATTACTTTGTGTTTTGGTATTGATATATACAAGAAGCCGCAGAATGGGCAGTCTTACTATCAGTTCCTGAGGGGCACCAGAGGGGAGGGAGAGGGGGAGGAGAGCAGGGAGCCAACAATGACAAGTCTGGGGAAAATTTAAGAGTTCTAAAATGGGCCTCCAGGAGGGTGTAGCTGTTCTGGGTGTATTTGATCAATTGAATTGTATCTGAGAAGAATTACTGAAAAGTAGTTCTCACACAAACATAATAGTGAAATAGGAAAAAACAAAAACATATATAGATGTGTATATTTAAATATAAATACATGTGTCATACATATATTTGTGTGTTGCTTTATATGTATAGATAAGTAAATGCAACAAGGAAGCAGATGGACTTTGGATCTCTACTTAAATCTTACCTCAATACAAACACGGTTTGTTCTCAAAGTATGGTGTATGCTACCCCTCCCTGGAAGGATACTGAAGACAAAGTGAGTGCAGAAACAAATATGGTGAAGAAAGCTGATGGTGCCCGGCTATCAAGAGCTATAGTGCCTGGGATCTTAAAGGCTTATAGTTAAACAAGTGTGGCTGTTATGTACTTGATGTCAATTTAATGATTAGGAGTGTAGGGGTGGAGTCTAGCCTGTCAATCTGCAGATCACCAATAAGGCCTCTGTGTGGGCATGGCTTTACCCTGAGAATTCTGGGAAGTCTTGTGGTATTTTCTGATTGAAGTAGAGAGACTTGACTCAGTTTCTTGGAGATGAACTACTGACAAGATGAGATAGATCCTGATTTCTGGAGACTGGAGGAGCTGGAAGAAAAGCCACATGGGCTTATCCTGGTGGATCTAGACTTCTGGGACCAGAGAAGCCATGTGGAGACTCCTGCCAGTGGTGAGATGCTTAGGTGGCCACAGGGAGAGGCCTGCCTCCACTGAAATACTTCTACTGCCAATGGATACTGCTGATGGATCCTGAGCCCTGGAAATGAGGATCCATGGGGAAACCCCTGCCAGCACTGGGATGCTTCTACTGCCGCTGGATACAGAAGACTGCACCCACTGGCCTGTCATTGTCCTGGTGCCATTGCACACATTTTGTGAGTAAGAAGGAGACTTTATAGACTGGTATCAGACACACGGGCTAATATTGGACTTATGACCTTGGACTGGACTGGGTTGGGATGTTTTCTCAATGTTCCATTCATCTTATATATAAACCTTTCCCTTATATCCATATGCATGTTTATGAATTTGTTTCTCTCATCTACCTGGACTAACACAGCAAGCAACCATTTCACAGGGAAGCAACAATGCCTACACGGAAGAAGCATCCCAACCTGTTTGATCATGAGCTCTTGACAATAAGGGGTATCAGAATTTCAAAATGCAGGAATCCAAATTGATATGAAGAGCAGTGGATGTAGTGGAGACCCAAAGTCCACCTGCAAGACAATTAGACAGTCCCTCTCAGAAGGACCTCATAGAATGGGGGATGAATAGAGGGTAAATCAAAATGGGACTCATAAAATACATTACTATGCTATAGTTCTTTAAGATTTCCTCCTTTACTATTATAAGATCCTTATGCAATATACTTCATTGGTCATGCTATTTTTGCATATGCACAATTATGTATTTAAAAATGAAAGGTGCATGGTAGTCAAAATACATTAGCCCTGAGAGACAATGACAGGAGTAAGGGTTTCCTGGGAGTAGGGGAAGTGAACGGGAGAGTGGAGAGTTGATAGCATTGATGATTTTATAGCCCCATCTGATGAGATGAAACAAAACTGTACAGGAAGGGAAGGTATATATTGGAATGAATATGATGTCGATAAAATTATCATTTAAAATGTAAAAATTGGAGTCAAAAGGCAGAAGCACCAATTTCCTAGGAGACATACATTGCATACAATGAAATAGAGGGAAACGTCCCCCAAATCTATTGTAACTGAGAGATAGCCATTGCTTGGACCAAACGAATGAACATCAGGGTACTTATCACATTTGTTAACATAGAAAGCATCCAAAGAAAAACACTCTTTGTAAGTGCAGATTTTAGTCTGGCCCCATATTTTTACTTTCTCACTAGAGTGAGTTCGAAGCATCTCATTTCTCAAAGGGAAAAGGCACACACACAAAATGGTGGTAGTGGTATTTATGACTTTGGGGGATTTTTATGAAGATGACAAAGTAATATTTTGAGAAAGACTTAACCTAAATTCTCAATGCATTTTAACACTATTAAGGAAAGAAAGGCTAGGTATGGTTAGGTTAGGTTTCTATAGAAGAACTTGTTAAAGTTGTGTTTATGCACAAACCAGTGTAAATGTTGATGTATAAAATTCTGCTACAAAGTTCTTTTACTTCTCACTAATAGCAGTGTTGTGGTCTGAAGCAGGGTAGCTCACGTGTCTCTCCTTTAGTTCAGCCTGGATCCTTGTTCCTTCCCCTTTCCTCATCTTTGTTGGTCATGTATATCTCCAACACTGGGTATCATCATTTGATATTACTAAGTTCCTATTATTAAGTTCAAGTATTCCATCCAAAACAGTCTAAATTCTGGCTCTTTATTAAATAAATTGCAAGGAAAGCTTTATTCTCTTTCAGTTTCTCATATATTGAAAGACACCTGCTTTATTTCTTATTAGGAATATATCTGCAGTGTCCCTGCTTTCTCTGTAGCCTAAGAAGCCTATGGTCAATAATTCAGCATGTCTAGTAGCATTGGCAGAATATTAATTGTTGTTGTTGTTGTTGTTAGACTAGTTACACCCACTAGAATTCCAGCAAATGTGCCATCTGGACACATGGTAGCATTTCTAGCATATAATATTATCAATTATCTCCCTGATAACAATGATGAGTGTATTATTGGTCAATGAATTCATTTCCAATATAAAATGTTTTATAGACATTCTATTATGCTACTACTTAAATTATTGAAAGTATAAAGCAATGTATTTTCATTCTTTCTGATTTTGCTCAAGCAACTTTCCTTCTGACAGCGAGTAATAAGTATGTCAAAGCTAACCTAATAATAAGTTTGCCAAAGCTAACCTAACTAACAATTAGATTAAAGAAACTTAGCTTGTCATTCCACAATAAAACTAATTTGAATGCATCACCTTTTCTAAGAAGCAATGGGTATGGGGGAGGAACTCAGAATTTAATATGAATTTAATTTCCCATGTATAACACTTTATTTTAGTAGTATATAAATTATAGAAGTTTTCATTCTTAAGTGAACACTAGCTAGAGCAGATGTGACGGCATGGGCAAAAGGGTCACTAACATTATAGTGCAAGGCTAGTGGAGTTATCTCTTTTGTTTATTTATTAACATTAGGGTGCATGTTCAGTAAGATCTTAATCCTATATCAAAAGCATTTGTCATTTAATGCTATGAAGATATATATACATATATATAAATTCTAAGATATAATCATGAGTGGAAACCCACACTACAGTCTGCTAAGTTTCAGAATGGCATGATTTAGAAGAAATACTAGATATGGCAGTGATTCAAAAGAAATATAAATTGTTCCTAGCATTAGATGATAAAGTAAAAAGGTATGTTAGTATAGAGATTTTCAATAAATCAACAGCTTATGAAGCACACGCACGCATACAAATAGATAGATACTGCAATATAAACGTAATTGAAACCTAAGTACTGGTGTTGATAAGAACTATGTCATTTAATGAAGTCTTAATACTGAAGATCACATAAATGTTCATGAAATCTTAAGGGTATCTTAGTATGTGGTGTAGATATAAGCAACAATTTAGCAGTAGGAGAAGACATTTAGAGCATGATTAAAATGATTTCCTTACCACATTTATTAAGTACATATAGATGATTGAAAACATACTGAATTATTAGAAAAGTGTATCTCTCTGCGAAAGGGATGTAGTAGTTTTAAGTCATTTTTAAAATCCTTTATTCCATTTTCTAAAATGAGTGCATTGGCTAATATAAAAAGGAGACTATATGAAACAAATTCTATCCAATGTAGTTCTTACATGCTATATTTTCAGATTTAGGTTTACACAGAGTAATATATAAGTGCTCTAAATTTATTCTAAAATAAACAGGCATAAAAAGCCCTACTTAAAAAAATTAGATTGTTCCTCCCTCAGGACACAAAATCATTCATTGCCCTCAAAAAGTCATGCAAATTTTAACATTTGAAACTCTACAACCCTCCCCTTCCCCCTACAAACTAAGCATTTCTAAATAAGCATGCCTTCCATGATGTGCTTTCTAAATGTTAAAATACATTAAAAACAAAATGTGTGCTGTGGCTTTCTTTAGTGAGAATTAACCAATAGCTGCTCCTCCTCTGGGGTATTTTTAGGCATATGTTTATAATGGTTTTTTTGGTTTGTTTTCTTGCTTGCTTGCTTGCTTGCTTGTTTACAAAGATTAAAATCTAATGTAGAATTTCTAGAGACATCGTGAGATGAAATCATTTGTTAAATTAAAAAAATTTTTTTTTGTTAAATATTTTTATAATCTCTCAAATAAAGATTTCTTACCCCAAATATATCCTGGTTTCTATTCCAGGTTGTTTAGAAGTGAGCTACAAGGACTCTACAGAATCTGCAAAGGGTTTTTAGTCTGAACAAGGCTGAGCTTCTGGAGCAGGAAGCAGACTCATGCTGGGGGCGTGAGAAGATGGGTGCAGAACAATCATCCATTTGCTTCCCTTGGCCTTTGATCAGTGCTATTCTTTGCCCATCTACCTCCTAATTCTTCCTCGATCAGCAGATGCAGCACCTGCTTCTGTGCATACAGTGGTCTCCACAGGCCAGCATTACCTGATATGTGAAAATGTTCTGGGGACTGCATCTCAGTCTCAGATGCATAGGCTGAAAAACTGATTTGCACAGCATAAATCAAATACAATCTCTCATCCTCTTTCCATCCAACCTACTCTTAGCCTATACCTCATTGTCCAACTGATTGCAACCCAACAGGACAGTTTATTAAGCTGTGACTCTTAGGGAAACAGATAGTCCCTTAGAACAGCTGGGGATTTACAAACCACCTACCTTTTGGTTAGCAGCCAGAACTTTCGGTTAGCACTGCCAGGGCTCCTCAGGAAGAACACTTTCAAATCCAATTTTCTGAGACAACTTCCAGAAATCCAGAACCTATTTTAGGACCAAATTCAAAGAAGTTATGATCAGTGAGCAAAATAAAGTACAATCGAGTTAGTATAATACATATTTTAATGACTTTACTCAGTGGAGCCTAACCTGAACTAATACACTTTTCCTTTAAACTCATGCTTTTGCTATCTCTATTTGTAATACGATCTTTGGGATTGATGCCACCATAAAGGCAATTACTGACATCGCAATACTGAAAATTGTGATATTTTTAATTCAACAGTTCAAGTTAGATGTAATTAATATAAAATAAATACTTTACATAAACCAAATGCATATAACGTGATAAATCTGGACATAGACATATCCCATGAAACCATCACTGCAATTAAGTAGTGAGCATATACCTCACTCCAAAAACGTTCTTCATTCTTTTCTGCCATTATCTGTTCCCTCTCCTCAGCTTATTAAACCACTCTCCTCTCCTTATTAAACCACTTGCTGACTAATTACAATATTTTCTTATTAATGGAATCAAAGAGTTTAGGCTCTGTGCAAGCAAGATGCCCAGGGAAGCAGCAAGAGATCAAATTTACCCCTTGCATTGGGTAAACTTGCTATACCGGACCTTATTAAAGTGTTAAAAAAAGAAGGCAGATTGAGCCGCAGTGGTTGAGTGCAGGACTGCGCCCCATGAATTTGGTGGTTCAAATCCAGCAACTCTCCAGGAGCAAGGCTGGGTAACTCTCACGACCACCAGAGGGCAGTGATGCCCAAACAAACAAACAAAAAAGCAAGGATGTTACTTTGAGGATTAAGTTGTGCCTAGTCCAATCCATGGTATTCCACATGGCCTTGTATGCAGGTGGAAGTTGGATATTGAATTAGGAAGACTGAAGGAGAATCAGTGCATTGGAGTTTAGTGCTGGCGCAGTATACTGAAAGTACCAGGACTACCAAAAGAGCCAACTCTGTTTTGGAGTTATGGCCAGAATGCTCCTCAGAGGCAGCAACCGTGAGACTTTGTCCCATGCACTTTGGATATGTTGTCAGGTGAGACCGCTCGCTGGGGAAGTACATGATACTTTATCATGTTTGGTAAAGTATCTGAATAGTGAAAAGGGAAACCTGTGACAAGATGGGTTGAAACAGAGGCTTCATCGATGGACTCAAGCATAAGAACAATTGTGAGAAGAGCACAAGATTAGGCAGTGCTTTGTTCTGTAATACAGAGTCCCTATGAATCAGAGCTGACTCAAGCGCTCCAAACCACAGCAACATATGCTCTTTCTGACTTCCTTTTTTCCTGCATAAAGGATATTTTCTTTGTGCTTTACAAACTTTTTTACAAAGTTTCTGTACATTTGAAATTTACAAATGACTTTTTTTATTTGCCACAATTTTTATAATCCTAATTGAGAACTCATTCGTATAATAGAGACTCCAAACATGAAAGAGATTGGGATGTGTCTTCACCTTTTAAAGATCTCTCACCTTATATCTCATTATCTCCATACATGATAGTTAGATAGATAGATGATAGATTGATGATAGATAGATAGATAGATAGATAGATAGATAGATAGATAGATAGATAGATAAAGAAAATTCATTGCCATGCTATCATGGCCTACTCACAGAAACTTCTAAGACAGGGTAGTTCAGCCACTGTGTGTTTTCTAGTTTGTAGCCATTTCCCCCCAACACTTTTATTGACATATAATTCACTTAGAATACAGTTCAATAGTTCAATTACATCAAAAAGTGTTGTAAAGCCAATACCACAGTTTTAGAACATTGTCTTCATCTTGTACTCATTGTCCTTAGCTTCTCATTTCCCTCCGATCTCCCCTGCCCCTCCCCCATGAGTCCATTAATTCAGTTACTGTCTCTATAGACATACCTCTACTGGATTTCATATACAGGAAAAACTATTAAACAACAAAAAAGCTAGCCAGAATAGCAAAGCAAATCAGATAAAAAAAAAGCCTCCATAGAAAAGAAAGTATAAGCTGAGCCCCAGTGGCATAAGTGGTTGAGTGTGGGACTGTGGCCCGTGGGCTTAGCGGTTCAAATCCAGCAGCACCTCTCAGGAGCAGCGCTGGGTAGCTCCGACGACCACCAGAGGGCAGTGATGCAAAAAAAAACACGAAAAAAGAAAGCATAAAATATTTAAAAATAGAACACATGGAAAGACATCATAAGGGAGATCATTAACCTAATTGAATCTGCAGCAGCACACTTTCCAATGTGTTTCACATAATGGCAAGGTATTCACATATCTTATCCCTGGTAGAAGGGATTCACTAGAAGCTTAATACATGCATATCCCTCCTTCACTTTTTTTAATTTAAACATTAAAAATGGGTCTATATAAAAATATGGGTCTATATGAAGATCAGATTACAAGATATTACATTTTGACCAAACTATATCTGCTATCATCTACTTCATAATGCTCACTGTCTAATGACAGAGCTATTCACTTCCCTCCACTATGATGCAAATGGGGTGGCGGGATTCATTGGACACTGATCCATGTTTGGATTCAGCACATGGATTTTAAGCTTCCAATCTCATTGATAACCACCTACAAACCAGGTGTTCACAATGTAAGTTCTGATGCCATTCTCTCCTTTAGATTTGGATTATATTATTTACAGTCCTTGGATCACACAGGTCAGTGAGCTTCTTTTAGAAGGACTTAGTTGATGCCTCACTGAGATGGCTGCTTGTTTGAAAACAGGCCTTTAAGACCCCAGATGCTATTCTTTCGGATGGTCTAGAACCATCTGGTTTCTTCTCTACAATATAGTACCCATATCTTCAGAGGTTTCTTCATGAGGTCAAGCATCAAGAAGGGCCAGGTCATAATAACTAATTGATTTTAGATGGAGCTAGAAATAAGTACAAAGCCAAAATTCATTCATGTATCTGTGATTTCTATGTGTCTCTGTGTTGTAATCCAGTCATACTGGAGCACATGTCAAATTCGTTCTTTTTTATTGCTAATGTAGCATTGCATGGATATACAAAGTTATCAGTTTACCTATTGATGACCATTTTGGTTGTTTGCAGTTTTGAGATATTAGAAGCAAAGTTGTTATCAACCATGATGTGCAAATTCGAAAAATTTGGGTCATAAATCTACTTAACATAAGAAAATTACAACTTTTTCCAAAGTGGTTGTACAATTTTACATTGTTGCCAGCAAAGTGTGAAAATTGGATTTCTTCTACAACCTCTGCAATACTTGTAATGGTCAGGTTTTGAGTATTGTCATTCCAGTAGGATTAAACTACCATTTCATTGTACTTTAATTTGCTTTTTCTAATGATTGATGATGGTAGACATCTTTTCATATATTTCTTTGCCCATCTGTATTATAACACTTTTTTTGAAGAAAGATCTGTTTAAATGATCTTCTTTTTGCTTTCTATTCTCATTATCTATTCATATTTATTTTGAGAATTATTTTATATATCCTGAATTAAAGTCCTTAATCAGAGTGGTGGAGGGAAGAACTATGACAGACCAGGCATTAATCACTTTTGAAACTGGATTAAAAGAATGGGAGTCCATTATACAAGTCTTCCTTCAGTTTATCTTTGTTTGCATAAAGAGGTATTCCCACATAAGCTGCTATGCTGGAGAAATCCTATAATATCTTTTAAACCCTATATTTAAGAAAGTTTATATCATTAAAAATTATATGTTTATCATGCTGTCCTAAGGAAGTATAGGAAATGTGACTTATTGAAATTAAAAAAATAAAAAAAATATTTTGTCATTAAAAAGGATAAAACCAATATTTGCATAATGTCTACATACCTGCTATGTTAAAAAGGCATGAAAATTGATATGCATTATAAAATTTCATAATTTATTTTCACTCAAAATGTTCACTCTAAAAGTGCACATGTAAATACTTTAGATATAAATAAGAATTTCAGCTGAAATGTTTCTCCAGCATTACACTGAGTCTAAGGAATGACTCTGCCATTTGGAGAAGTATGTAAATTTTCAAGAAATCATCTAATATGTCTTTCATTTATCTGCTAAATAAAGGTATTAGTAGTCTTAGGGTTGTGCTGAAAATTATGCAAGTTCCTATCTAAAATGTTTAGAATAGGGTAAGTAGCATAGGACTTTAATATACTTTATGTATTAAAATTTTGCTTTATTTTTATATGATTGAAGCCCAATTTTCTTTGCATATAAACTATTAAAATATGAATTGGTTCATGTTAGTCTATTTCATAGGATGCATTTAGTGGAATATAAAATAGATTCAACAATTATAACATATGTGGTCACAATCTAGATATTAACTGTCAAGCAAATATATTTGTGAAAATTTGCAGAACAAATATAGGTAAATGATTAACTAATTAAATGCTTTATTAATTCATAACGTCTGACAATAAAATACATACTTATTTTAGATCATTTAGAAAATAAATTAGTATATAATTAAAGTGCATAGCAGATCACAGATAATCTCATCCCTCAGAATTGCTGTGAAATTTTCCATTTACTTTCTTATCTATGCATATTTATAATCTAGTTGAAATCATTCATACATATAATTCTGTGTCTTACTTTTTCATTTAATAAAGTCAAATAATGATTATTTAATATAATCACTTTATAATCAAATACTTTATGGGTTCTTAATCTAATTTATGAATTGTAAAATGGCAAGGCACTTTTTAGGCTGCTTTGGTTTCTTTGAGGTCATGACAGTAAAGAAAATGCTCGGGCACCTTGAGATTGAACACCTACACATGGGAGACTATAGGAGCACATTATACTACAAGACATAGCTCGTTTACAATTTCTAAAGATCCACAAGCACACATCCCACCTACCAGCTTCTTGGCCTTCTTAGAACATAAGTAATTACATATATTATGTAATCAGAGCTCTGAGCACATGCCTCACTGAATTCTTAAACAAAATAGTCATTCTTTACAGACTCAGTTAACTCCTTCTATTTTTTTTTTGATGAGGGGAAACTTTACTAGAAAAATAGGAATTGTCACATTAAAAAATGTCAGTAATGTAATGGCTTGAGCATAAACAAGCAGCCATCTAGCTCAGAAGCAACAAAACACACCATAAAAGAAGCTCACTTGCCTGTGCAATCATGAGGTGATGAAACAATCAGGTGTCAAAGAACAAAAATCAAAATCAATGGACCAATTGACTCCCGATATCGCTGAAGACAAATGGATACAGACGCAAACAGAGTAGAGGAAACGATGGTACCCAGCTAACAAATGATTGACTGCCTGGAGTCTCAAAGACTTGAAGATAATCAAGTCACCATTCAGCGCAGAAACAGCAAAGCCCACATGGAGGAAGCACACCAGCGTGTGTGAGCAAGAGAGGCCGAAGGGAGCAGATATCAAGCACCAAAGAAAAAGAATCACATCATTGCAAAGGAGGGAGAGAGCAGGGGGGAACCTAAGGCCCACTGGTAGGTAATTGGTCACCCCTTTACAGGGGAGTCATGGGGAGGAGACAGACTAGTCAAGGTGTAGCCGGGCAGTGATGATGCACACAAGTTTCCTCTGGTTCCTGAAGCCTTCCTCCCCATCCCCCAACCACCATGGTCTCAACTCCACCTTGCAAATCCAGATGTTTTGGAGAAGTCACACTAGCATAGAGGGGAGCTGGAGATATGGGGAAACCAGGATAGATGGGCTCCTTTGGGCCAATGGTTAGATTGGAGATACTGGAGGAGTAGAGAGAAGGTGGGGTAGAGAGACGGAACCAACAGCAATGATATACACACAAGCTTCTATTTGAAGGACGGGCATCAAAGGAGTGGGTTGGGGGAGATGTTGGGCAGTGTAAGATATGACAGAACAATAACAATGTATAAAGTATTGAGGGTTGGAGGGGAGGAGAGACCAGGGGAAGAGGGGAAGGAATGGATAAGCCGATACTAGGGGCTTAAGGGAAAAGGCGGACGATTGGAGAACAATAATAGAAGTGGACATGTGAGGGTGCTTGACACAGTATGCTTATTTATATATTGTGAAAAACGGTGTATGAGCCCCCAGTAAAATGATTTAAAATTAAAAAATATATAATAATTCTAGGTTCTAATGGATGGATTACCAGAGGCCTTGCCTTAATTGGCTATCAAAGTCATGGGATGTGCTTATGAAATATTTTACCTACCTATTAATATTGTCTCCACAATGTAAGTTCAGGCATGGTTCCAAACTCATTCCTGTTCTTTGCCTTCAGTGTCCTCCTATTGTGGCAATCTTCTACTCTTGTTTAACATTAACTATATCCAATGTAAAATTCACAGTGCATAGCTGTGTCACTTTGAGAAAAGGAGAGAAATTAGAGGGGGAACGGAGTAAGAAGAAGAGATGAAAGAAAAGGAGTAGAAGGAAGAAAACAAGCAAAAGAGAAACAGTCTCTTTTGGGTCTCACTTTGTTCATTTTTTAAATGGGGGCACTGTGTCAAATTAAGTACTTCTTAATCTTTTCTAGATAGTCGAGTCTGAGCATCTGAGAAAAACTCAAACGGAGCACATAAATACACACAGTATATATTTCACACAGTTCTAAAGGGATTTTACATGGAAATATTTAGACTAGATCTCCAAAATTCCTTTCAATTCTTCAGAAGCAATTCCATCATAAATTAAAATTGGGCTTTTATTGCTACTGAGTTCTGGTTCTAATTCAGGGAGGTTGTGTAGAAATATTAAGATTGACAGTTGTGTTGCAATGATTTATGGGGGTTATGGAGAGGAGTGGGAGTGGGGAGGGGGGTTTGAGGGGCAGTGAATGTGAAGGGGGGGAGCACTAGATGTGATTGTAGTGATATATATACAACTTTCTTTAAAAGCGCTCTAACCATGGAACTGCATGATAGAGGAATACTATCATGGTGGTAGAATCATTTGCAAAGGATATCAACAGTGGTTGTAAAACATGGAGAGTATAATCACTAGGACTAAATTGTACATGTAGAAGTTGCTGAATTGGAAAAAATGTCAGTAATGTATATATTTATCTATAATATTAAATTCCTTTTGAAATGTAACACATTTCCACAATCTTGGTGGCTGATATGCACACATATTAATTCCCTTGTAGTCTGGAGGACAGTCATTTGTAATCAATCTTATGGAACTCAAGTCAAGTCAAGTCTTCAGGGCTAGACTACTTCCTTTTGGTAGGTGAGATCATATTTTGTTTACCCATATTATATATAATAATCTATTCAGCTCAAAATCGCTCCCTTAATAACATCTGTTGTTTGTGGTAGTTGCTATCAGTCAATTCTAACTCATGATAACTCCATATACGCTGAGTAGAATTACTCTATAGGGTGTCCAAAGCTGTGACCTCTCTGAATCAGATTGCCAGGCTGGCTTTAGAAGTATCACTAGGTGGATTTAAACTTCCAACTTTCCTGTGAGTTGACACGTTTATCACATGTTGTTTCTTCCTGAACTCCAACTTGATAAAATCAATTATTCCAACATTGACAAAATCTGAAGATTATGACACAAACATATGTGGTAGTTATGTAATCATTTGTCAAGTTGAGCATAAGAATGTCATGGTGGAGTCTAGCCTGTCAATCTGGAGATAGCCAATGAGACCTCTGTGTGGGCATGACCTTCTCCTCTGAGAATTATGGGAAATCTGGTTCTTCCTTCTTGTAAGCAGGAGACACTCACTCACTCACTTGGAGATTACCTACTGACAAAGCTAGCTTCCTGTGAGACATCCCTAGAAGAAGCCATAAACCAGAGAAGCCAGAGAGGCTCCTGCCAGGACTGAGATGCGTACAACGTCACTGGATCCAAAGACTTTCTATTCACTGGCTTCTGATTGTTCTGCATTTGACATCATTGCATGTGCTTCGTGACTGTGAAGAGGACTTTATAGATTGGTATCAGACATATGGGCCAATATCGGCCTTATGACTGTGGACTGGACTGAGAAGGGATGTTTTCTTAGTGTGCAGCTGCTCTTATATATAAAACTCTTTCTTATACACCTACAAGTGTTTACTAATTTGTTTCTCTAGTCTACCCAGACTAGCACAGCATACTTTTGAATTATTATCTTATTTTGATTTTTTCTATTGTGTATGAGGCCACTATGAGTAAGAACCTACTTATGGCAACTAAAGCAATAACTTATAATCTACTATGTGTTTTCAGTGATTTACACTCTTAATTCAACTTTATGGTAAATTTCTAAACATCGGATTAAATGAATCACTGGGCCTGGGGTCTCATGATCAAAATTTATTTATTTATTTTAAAAATAATTTGGGGGGGGCTCGTATTCCACACATCATATTCCACACACATGCATCCATTATGTCAAGCACTTGTTGCCATCATCATACTCAAAAAAGTTTCCTTCCACTTGAGCCCTTGGTAGTAGCTCCTCATTTCCCCTATTCCTCCCCATTTTCCCTCCCTCATAAACCTTTGATAATTTATAAATTATTATTTTTTTCACGTTTTACACTGACCAAAGTCTTCCAACAAACGCTTTTCTGTTGTCTGTTCCCCAGTGAGGGGAATATATGTAGACCACTGTGATTGGCTTCCCATGACATTCCACACCTTTCCCTTACCCACCCGGTATCGCTGCTCTCATTATTGGTCCTGAGGGATTTATCTATCCAGGTTTCCCTGTGTTTCCAGCCCTTACTTGCTTCCATGTACATACTCTGGTCTAAACGGATTGGTGAGGTAGAATTGGGATCATAATTATGGGAGGAAGGAAGCATTAAAGAACTAAAGGAAATTTGTGTTTCATTAATGCTATACTGCACCCTGACTGGCTTGTCTCATCCCTACAACCATTATGTAAGGAGATGTCCAGTTACCTACAAATGGGCTTTGAGTCTCCACTCTGCACTCCCCCTCATTCACAATAGCATGATTATTTTATTCTTTGATGCCTATTACCTGATTCTATCAGCACCTCATGATCACAAAGGCTGGTGTGCTTCTTCCATGTGGACCTTGTTGCTTCTCAGCTAGATAGCCACTTGTTTATCTTAAAGCCTTGAAGAGCATAAACACTATATTTTTTATGGCCTGGCACCATTAGCTTTCTTCATCACATTTGTTAATGCACCCACTTTGTCTTCAACAATTATGTCAGGAACGTGAGCATCATAGAATGCCAAGTTAATAGAAAAAAATGTTCTTGCATTGAGGAAGTATTTGGGTAGAGACCCATTGGGTAGAGACCCAATCTGCTACCTTAATACTAAACCAATAAAGGTATGTACATACACATACATCTATTTTTCCATCATCATATAAAAATACATTTACATATGTACGTCTGTATTTAGGCTTCTCTAAATGTCCTCTGCCTCCCAGTTCTTTCTTTTATTTCCTTTTACTTTCCTCTTGTACTATCAAGTTCAGCCTTCATTGAGGTTTCAGTAATTCCCCTTGGTTACATTGCTCTTCATCAAGCCCTTCCACGCCCACACCCTCCTCCTCACTGAGTTTAGATCACTTGCTGTTCACTTGTTCTTGAGTTTGTTAACACTCACTTTCTTTCCCCCTCCTCCTCCTTTCCCATGTCCCCCGGGAGCCCCTTCCCACTGTTTGCTCCTCCAGGTAGGTTATCCCACCTATATTATCTAGATAGACCTTGAGAGATTATAATGTGCAGAAAAAGCAAGAGCAAAACAAAGCAATAAAAGAAAACAAACCACCACCACCAACAAAAACAAAGGACAAAGAGAAGTCTATAAATAGTTCAAGTCTTGCTTGTTGATCTTTAGGAGTGTTTCGCAGTGGAGTTTGATTGGGTACCATGTCCTGGTCCCAAAGTCTAATTTTGGTATTCCCTGGGGACTTTGTTGCTCTGTTCTGCTTGCTGTTTTGTTGCACACTGTTAGTGTTTTATCTCAGTGTGGTGGTGTGGCAGTCGGCTACTCTGGGGTCAATTTGAGGATTAAGAGTGACAGGGCAGAATCTAGCCTGTCAATCTGGAGACAGACAATGAGACCTCTGTGTGGGCATGGCTTTCTCCTGAGTATTTTGGAAACTCTAGCTGTTTTCCCCCATTGGAGATGAGAGACTCACTACCCAGTCCCTTGGAGATGCTCTACTGACAAGACACAAGGCTCACTCCCTGTAAGACATCACAGAGAAGAAGCCACATGGGCTTGCCTTGATGGAACCAGACCTCTGAAGCCAAAAAAGCCACATAAAGATTCTTGCTAGTGTTGAGATGCTTGAGAAGCCACAGAGAGGGCTCTGCCAGCGATGAGATGTTTATAATGCCACCGGATCCTAAGACTTTCTTACCCACTGGCTTGTGATTGTCCTGCATTTGGCATCATTGCATGTGTCTTGTGAATTTGTAGAAGGCTTTGTAGACTGATATCAGGTATATGGGCTAACATCAGATTTGTGGCCTTGGAATGGACTGGGTTTGAACATTTTCTCAATGTTCAATGGCTCTTAACCTTTCCCTAATACATGTGTGCTTATCAAGTTGTTTCTCTAATCTACCCCTCATAGGTGGAGTCAGAGCAGGCACAATTCCCTCACTGTTTCTCCAGTGATGTCCCCTGTAGCGCTATGGGTCAGTGAAGTATGTCGTGTCTTGTAGTGGCGTTGGCCTTAGGGTTGTTTCTGTGTACCGGCTGCTCTGAACAGGACTATCTTCCTCAGGGCTTAGTGGTCAGGATCTGTGAATCCTATCCCCTTCATTTGTTCCTGTGTGCTCTGTCAGATCATCAGACTTGTCCCTTTCCCTGAGCTGTAGCTTCGGTGTTATTCTCTGAAGAGGATTTTTCTGTGTGGTAGGGGTGCTGGGGTGCTATCCACATAGTTGAGATTGGAGCTGGCACCTCAGACTTCTCCATTGGTGCCCTGCTTCATGCCAGTGTGTTGCATTCACACCTTGGAGCAACAAGTTGAAATCTGGTCCCTCTTTCCCTGTTGAGATATTAAAAATACCCTCCCTTTGGGTGGGTTAATGCCCTGTTCCCTTGCTACTCATGTCTTTTTTATTTTTTTTTCTTTCCCCCTTCTTTTTAGTTGGCTATCATATGTATTCCTGGATTTGGTCTTGCCCTGTCATACTACCTGGACCTCAACACAGGAATGTTTGTATACAATAGCTTTATCCCTATACACCTTTTGCATTTAAGCTTACTTCAGCAGACTCATGCTGTACTTGTCCTTTTGTGTTTGCTTTACTTCACTTAACATAATTTCCTCCAGTTCTTCCCATGTGGCAATATGCTTCATTCGTACATCAATGCTTTTTCGGGATGTGTAGAACTCCATAGTATGTATTGGCCACAGTTTTCAAATTCATTGTTTAAAAATTGGACTGCTATATACATCAGATAAGACTATAGAAGAGGAGATAAAAAAGAGATACCCTTCTCAATTACCAACCACAAATTGAAATATCTAGGGATATACCTGACTAGAAGAACAAAAGATCTATATGATGAAAATTACAGAACACTAATACAAGAAACTAAGGATGACTTCAATAAATGGAAAAATATCTCATACTCATGGATCAGAAGGCTCAGACAGTTCTACCTAAGGCACTATATAAGTTTAATGCAATTCTGAAAGAATTACCCTCATCTTTCTTCAAAGAAATGGAAAAAATGATTAACAACTTTATATGGAGAGGGAAGAAGTCCAGAATTAGCAGAGAACTACTCAAGAAGAAAGATATCATGGGAGGACTTGCTTTACCTGATTTTAATACATACTAGGTAGCCACAGTGATCAAAACAGCATGGTACTGGCATAATGATAGATATTCAGACCATTGGAAAAGAATTGAAAGTCCAGAAATAAAAACATCAGCCTACAGGCAACCGATTTTTGATAATGGTCCAAAAAATATCAAATGGGAAACAGATGCTCTTCTCAGCAAGTGGTGTTGGAAAAAATGGATATCTATCTGTAGGAAAATGAAGCACTAGAATAAACTCCATGCACTAGAATAAACTCAAGGTGGATCACTGATCTTAAAGTGAAAATCCCAAACTATTAGGGACATCAATGAGGGTATTGGGACCAACCTGAGAACACTGACACAGGAACTACATAGGCTATCAGAAATTGGGAAGAACACAAACACAGAGGAGACACACATAGACAAGTGGGATATACTGAGAATAAAACACCTATGTACATCGAAAGATTTCAACAAGAGAGTAATAAGAGAGCAGACAGGCTGGGAATACATCTTTACCAATGATAAATCAGATAAAGGCCTTATAACCAAAATCTTCAATACCCTGATAGCTTCCAAAATGAATAAAACTGATTGCCCTCTGAGACGGTGGGCAAAGGAACTGAACAGAAGTTTCACAGAGGCAGAAATCACAATGGCTAATAAATGTATGAGAAAATGTTCCTGATCATTAGCCATAAGAGAAATGCAAATCAAAACAACAATGAGAGATCACCTAACACCCTCAGGAATACCCCAATTCAAAAAATTAGAAAGCAACAAGTGTTGGAGAGGCTGTGGGGAGATAGGGACTCTTATCCACTGCTGGTGGACCTGCTGCTTTGTACAGCCACTAAGGAAATCAATTTGGAGATATCTAAAACCGATGGAAATTGAACTACCATATGATCCAACAATCTCCCTACTGGGCATATACCCAGGAGAGGCAAGTAAGAATCCACGGCAAGGCATCTGTGCCCCAATGTTCATCGCAGGACAGTTTACAATTGCAAGAATTTGGAAGCAGTCCAAATTTCCATCAACTGATGAGTTGATTAAAAAGCTATGGTGCATACATACAATGGAGTACTATGCATCGCTGAAAAATAGTAATGAATATGTGAAGCACATCTCCACATGGGAAAGACTGGAGGAAATTATGCAAAGCGAAGTTAGCCAAGTGCAAAAGGACATGTACAATAAGAGTACAACATGTACAAGCTGAGGTAAGCTTGATAATAATTTTTTTAAATGCAAAAGTGGTATTGGGAAAAATCTACAGTATACAGAAAATCCTGGGAGAAGGCCCAAGTAGTACAGCTGGGACCATACCAAATCCAGGGCTATATATCATAGCCAACTAGGGATGGCTGCCGGGATATGGGAGGTGAGGTGCAGTGCAGTAGAGAGGGAATGGGGCACTCACCCACCCAAGGGAAGTGTATTTTTTTATATCTCCACAGAAAAACAGGAATCAAATTTAAATAAGATGTCCTCGTCAGTGATTGTAGCATGATGCAATGGAGCCGAGAACCAGGGGAGAGTCTGAGAGCACGTCCCAAATTCCAACTACCAGGCACCCGCCTCTCCCCCAGAAGGTCAGCACCAAAACTGCAGCTTGGAGAGAGATACTTGACCAGAGTTCACAAGAATAAATGAAGGGGGAGGAAGATAGAATGAAGTGCAGTCTGACCCATGAGCTTTAAGGACGATATTCACACTCAGAACTGCCGGTACAATGAGAGGACCACATGGGCTGGTCCCAATATGAAATATAGATAGAGATCGAGCATCAAAGATATACTTTGTGACACCCCATCCCACTCAACCAGGAGACACTCCTGTAGGTCAGTGAACAGACCTTAAACTATTTATAGGATTTTATATTGCTATTATTATTGTTTTCTTACAGGTACATTTATGCGTTGGATATTGGGGGGGAGGGGGTTGCTGATGTTTTCCTTGTTTTCTTTTCTTTATTAGCTTCATAATAGGATGCCCTTTTTTTGAGTATATTATTTTCTCCACAGGTCTATCTGGATGGGGTAGGGTGAGTGAGCGGTCTAGGGGTGGGGACGATGGGTGGATGCAGGGGCGTGGGAACTCTTAGCTGATCCAGGGATGGAGGGAGTAGCATGTGGTTCAGGATCGGTGGCAGGGTGGGTGAGTGTGGAAGGGCAGATAGGGATTGATTGTAATAGAGAGACAATATTGAAACCCGAATTGAGATTGTGTGTGATGGTGGGATGGGAGGAGGTACAGGCAAATAGAGAAAAGAACTGGGGAGTAAGAGGCATTTATAGAGATTAAATTCAGGCATATGCATAGGTACATATATTCATATGATGAAGGGGAAATAGGTCAATATGCATATATTTATAGACTTAGAATTAGGACAGCAGATGGGCATTGGACCTCCATCAGATACTTCCTCAGTGCAAGGAAGAATATTTTGTTCTATTAAATTGGCATTTCATGATGTGCAGCTCCCTGACACAATCAAAGGGATCCGGTATCAAGCATCAAAAACCTAAAAGATATATCATTATTAGTGAGGGGGAGTTCAGATTGGGGACCCAAAGCCCATCAATGTGAAGAGACATCCTCTTACAGAGGGGTTATAGCGAGGAGATGAGCCAGTCTAGGTTGCAG
Organism: Nesogale talazaci; assembly: GCA_004026705.1. Lineage (NCBI taxonomy): Eukaryota > Metazoa > Chordata > Mammalia > Afrosoricida > Tenrecidae > Nesogale > Nesogale talazaci. The sequence continues at coordinate 28,155 of PVJH01003457.1, forward strand.
TGCAGTAGCAATGAAATGTTCTCATACGCTTCCTCCCACCGACTATCATTATCCCAATTCTGCCAGTCAGATTTGGCTGGACCAGGGATGCACATTGAAGCCAAAAATGTGGATTTTAGGATAGATAAACCCTTGAGACTAGTGGGGAGTGATGACACTTGAGGGGTGGAGGAATGGTGGAGTAGAAAAGGGGAACAAATTTCTCAGATCTACATGTGACCTCCTCTCTGGGATGTGGACAACGGGGTTGGAGGGAGGTGAGCACGTGACACATTATACAGTGAAAGATATGAAGAGGTAATAACAATTTATAAGTTATTGGAAGTTCATGGGGGAGGAGAAGGGGGAAGGGGAAATATGGGAAATTTGAATTAAAAATTAAAGAACCAGAGGAAAGAGGGGAAGAGGAGCTTATGCTGGAGGGGCTCAAGTAGATAATGTAGATGAATTTAACAACATATATACAAATAGGCTTAACACAAATGATGTATTAAATGTATGAGCCACCAATAAAATCTATACTAAAAAATTCATTGTTGATGAATTTGTTGATGGAAATGTGGGTTGTTTCCAATTCCTTGCAATTGTGCCGCAAAGAACATTAGAGCACAGATGTCTGGCTGTGTTTGTTTCCTGCCTCTTCTGGCTATATGCTGTGTGGGTGATTGCTGGGTCATATGGTAGTTCAATTTCCATCTGATTTATCTGTTCCATCACCAAATTGATTTCCATAGTGGCTGTACCTACCTACAGGTTCACCAGCAGTGGATGAGAGTTCCTATCTCACCACAGCCCCTCCAACACTTGTTGATTTTTAATTTTTTGAATTGAGCTATCTTTGTGGATGTTAGGTGGTATCTCATTGTTCTTTTCATTTGCATTTCTCTTATGGTTCTTGGTCAGGAACATGTTCCCATGTGTTTATTGGCCCTGGGATATCCTTCCATTTGTTGAGGTCACTCTTGGTTTCTTATAATAGTGTTCTGTAGTTTTCCTCGTCCAGATCTTTTGTGTTTATAGTCAGATATATCCCTAAATATTTCAATTTGTGTTTGGCTATTGTGAAGGGTACCACCTTTTTATCTCCTATTTTGTGATCTTCTTCCCAAAACTTCTCTCAGTTGATCATGTCTCCTTCCACTCTGTTGTATTCCTCTCTTGCTTCCAGTACTCCCCTTGTGGAGTTTTTGTGATTTTCCACATATAAAAACATATCATCTGTGAATAACAATAGCTTCACCTCTTTCTTCCCCTGATATCTTTTTTTTTCCTTATTCTGTTAGCTAAGATCTCTATTATGATGTTAGATAAGAATGGGGATGAGGGGCATCCTTGTCTGTACCCTTTTACTGTAGGATTGTTTTCATCTCTTCTCTTTTGACTACCACATAGACTGTTGGTTTTTCCATGGATGGCTTGTATTATATTGATGAATTTCCCTTCTATTCCTCTCTTCTTGAGTGTCCCAATCAGGAATTGGTGTTGGATGTTGTCAACTGCATGTTCTGAACTATTGATATTATCATGTGGTTCTTAGAGTTTTTGATGCAAATGTCAGAAATGATACTAATGGTCTTTCATGTGTGAGAGCATCCCTGTACCCTGGTATGAATACCATTTAGTTATGGTAAATTATTTGTTTTATATCTCTTTGTATTCTATTGTCCATTATTTTAAGGACAATGCAAAGTTAAGGATTTTTGCATTGATGTTCATTAGGGATATTGATCTGTAGTTCATTAGGGATATTGATCTGTAGTTTTCAATTCTTCTGGAAGTCTTGCCCGGTTTGAGTATCAGAGTTATACTAGCTTCATAGAAAGAGTTTGGGAGTTTACCATCTCCTTCTATGTTCTGTACAAGTTTGTGTAGGATTAATGTCATGTTTCCCTAATGCTTGATAGTATCCTTCCTGTGAAACCATCTGGTCCAGGGCATTTTTTATAACCCCTTGATAACCTCATCTATTTTTCCTATTGCTATGAGTCTAGGGAGGAATTGTTTTTCCAAGAATCTATACATGTCTTCCAAGTTGTTGGATTCATTGGAGTACAGTTCTTTGCAGTACTGTGTATTTATCCTTTTGATTTAATTAGCATCTGTTGTAATGTCCACTCTTTCATCCCTCATTCTTGCTATTGAAAGTAGGCAGCATTCTGTTGATTCTCTATTTCTTCAAAGAACCAACCAATATTCTTATTTTCTTATTTTCCCTCTCTTGAATCTTAGCTCTGATTTTTATTATTTCTTTTCTTTTGCTATTAGTAAGATTATCCTATTGACTTGGCTCTTGTTGCAGTAAATATTGTGCCAGTATTTCATTCATAAGTCTCTTGTCCATTTACATTTGTGCATGTATTGCTATGAAACTTCCTCTGATAACTGTTTCCGCTGTGTCTTGTAAGTTTTAGTACATCATGTTCTCATTCTCATTGGTTTCTAGAAATTTGCTAATTTCACCTGTGATCTAGGCCAGTACACACTCCTTTTGTCATATAATTATTCATCTTCCAATTGTTTTCTCTTGTTTTCTTCATCTTCCTTTTGTTGTCTTCCAGCCTTATGGTACAATGGTCAAGAGAGGTCTTACGATATCAAAGTGCTTAAATTTATGCAGATTTTACTTATGCCCCAGCATGTAATTGATCTTTGAATATGTGCCATGTGGGCTTGAAAAGAATGTGAACTATTTTTAAATTTGTGTGAAGAGTTCTGTAAATATCTAATAGGTCAAATTGTCTAATTATAGTGTTTAGATAGCTAGTCCCTTTGCTGGGTTTCTTTCCCTGTGATATATCTTTCTCAGAGAGCAGTGTACTGAGGTGACCTGCTATAATTGTTTTATTTTTCCTTTCTTTGGAGCATTTGATTTTCATACTAAGCAGGTCTCTAATCTGTTGAATATATGTTTAAAATACTTATTGGTTCTGTGTCTACAGTTCCCTTGAGCATATAGTATCCCTTTTTATGTCTTTTTATGGTTTTCACTGTGAGATCAATTTTATCTGAGAATAGGTTTGCAAACCCTGCTTTTTTTTTTTTAATTCTGTTTGCTTGGTATACTTTTCTTTAGCCTTTGATTTTCAGTCTATTTTTGTCTATAGTCATGAGATATATTTCCTGTATGCAACAGATTGATGGGTTGTGTTTTCTAAGCATCAGTCTTCTAGCATCAGTCCCTTAAAGCCTGAATTCAATCCAGTAATATTCAGGGTTATTACATCCCTCTGAAGACTTTGTGAGATAATCTTATACCATTTATGTTGGGCCCTTTCCTGCCTCTATTTGTTTTATTTTGTTTTGGGGGGGTGGGCATCACCACCTCTGGTGGTCGTGGGCCCTACCCAGTGCTACTCCCGACAGCTGCTGCTGGATTTGAACCGCCAAGCCCACGGGCTGCAGTTCCACATTCAACCACTTATGCCACCGGGGCTCAGCCCACGTCTATTTCTTATCAATGTGTTCTATGTTTGCTAGTTCAGATAGAATAGAGAAACAAATTCATAAACATGCATACGGATCCAACGGAAATATTTATACATTAGAGAAATGGAACATTGAGAAAGCATCCCAATCCAGTCCAGTCCAATGTAATAAGTCCAATATTATCCCATATGTCTGATACCAATCTGTAAGTCCTCTTCAGGCTCATGAAGCAAATGCAATGACACCAGGACAATCACAGGCCTGTGGGTGTACTTTTGTGCATCTAGTGGTGGTAGAAGCATGTCAGCAATGACAGGGCTCTCCCCATGGCTCCTCATTTCCAGGACTGAGGGTCCATCAGCATTATCCAGTGGCACTAGATGCATCTCAGTGCTGGAAAGTTCCTCCATGTGGCTTTTCTGGATTCAGAGCTCTGTTTACTTCAGCTCTGTTTACAAATCCCCGTGGCTTCTCCTGCTAGATGTCTCACAGGTTCTACCTTCTGTCTTGCCAGCTGCAATGTCTCCCAAGGACTGACTTCATGGTTTCACATCTCCATGAGGGAAATATCGTGAGATTTCACAAAATCTCAGAGAGAGCCATGCCCACACAGAGATCTTATTGACTGTCTCCAGATTGACAGGTTATACTCCACCCCTACACTCTTAGTCAAATTGGCACTGGAGTACTTGACTGCCACTGTGTGTGTGTGTGTGTGTATGTGTGTGTGTTTCATTCTTGACTTCTTTCCACCGTTAACCCTTTGCTATCTTGAGGACAGCTTTCTCTTTGTTGCCCTTTGGGTGGGGCTGTTCTATGTGGTAATCTCTTACTGTGCTCGGTGAGTGCTGTTCTCCTGCTTATACTGGATCAGCAAATGTGTTAGTCTGGGTAACAAATTCATGGGGACACGCATAACAAGTTTATATAAAGTGAAATTGTACATTAAGAAAACATTCCAGCTCAAGTACCTAAATCCAATATTAGTCAATATGTCCAATAACAATCTATAAAGTCCTCTTCAGACTCATGAAGCAAATGCAATGATGCCAAATGCAAAACACTCACAAGCCAGTGGGGGCAAAGTCAGGGTGCCACAAGCATCTCAGCACTGGCAGGGGTCTCAAAGTGGCTCCTCCTGTTCCCAAGGCATGAGGTCTATCAGTGTAGAGCCAAATGTCTTGTCAGTAGAGTGTCTCCAAGGGAGTGTGCCTCCTGCTTCCAAGAAGGAAGTACCAGATTTCCCAGAATTCTCAGGAGAAGGCCATGCCCACAAAGAAGTCTCATTGGCTATCTCCAGATTAACAGCCTAAACACCATCACTATACTCTTAATCCTTAAATTGACACCTGATTAAATGACTGTCACAGCAAAGATATTTTGTAGGGAGGGCTGGGTTTCTTATAATATATTCTTTGAATTTTTCCTCATCTAGCATGATTTACTTCTCAATCTATCTTGATTGATAATTTGTCTGGGTAGAGTATTCTTGCGTTTGCATTATTTTTCTTCAACTGTTGGAATATATTACTTCATTCTCTCTTCTTTTTGCATTGTGTCTGCTAACAGATCAGAGCATAGCCTTATTTTGGAATCCTATGTGATTGCTTGTTTTTCTCTAGCTGCTCTCATGATTTTTCTCCTTTTCCTTACAGTTGGATACTTTAACCCTATAATACCAGAATTTTTACTTTCTGGAAAAAAATTATTCTTTACTTTCATAGTTATCAGTATATATAGCAACCAAAATATATTTTAAAAATATAAAATTTGAAATTTTTAAAATGTAACCAAACTGTCACATTTGTCCATGGATTTATAATACCAGAGTAAAAAATGCAACTTCATTTCTATATTATTTTTCATTTTATTTTATTATTAAAAAACAAATGGAAAGCTTATTTTATTTATTAAATATAATACAAATTTATTTGTTGAACAAAACTATTTTTTGTGTGTGTGATACAAAGATGAACTTTGCATTTCCTTCAAAAAAAATACTGGTGCACTCTTGCATTGTTCATTTTTGCATCTTCCTCGGTTTGTGACCTAGTGTAATGGTGAAGACCATCCAAATAGGTATCTCTTCCAGGGATACTTTTGATGGCAGAATCTGTTCTCTTTTTGTTTGCAAACTCAGCATGAGTCATGATATTCTTCAAGAAAAAAGGGTCTAAAATATTCAAGAGGACGTTTTACTACCCGAGAAGAATCTATTAGTCCTAATCATTCAGGCATAGGTCTAGCTGTACTGTCTCCAGAAATGTGCAGCCAAAGAGGAACTCTTCAATTTCTTGATGTAGATGGTTTAGAACTTGTAGTTATTGGAATTGATTCTTCAACTTGAACAACTGAAGTTTCTAACTCATCTTCTCTAGTATTTTCATTACTAACTACAAAGTCTTCTAATTCATCCAGAGCAGAATAATTGGGCATATATTCACTTCCTATCATGGAAAATGAATAAATATTACAGTCAAAATAGTTTGAAATGCAATGTAATTAAAATTTTACATTGTAAAATCAAAAACTTTAAATATAATACACAAATTATTTACCGATTTCATCCATATTACCATCTGGTTCCTTGCCTGAGTCTGTACTGCTTCCACCTAGGTCATAAATTCTCCATTTTCCATAAAACAAACTACAATCCAAGCTGTGGTAATCTGTGTCACCATCGATTCAAAAGATGAACATAGAAAATTGTTACATTTTGAAAAAGTGGAACTATATAATAAATATGTTTTATGAGTATTACACCTTTAACATAAAATTACAGTTTTATGAAACTGTACAAAAAATATCAACACTAAAACTTCACTAGATTGAAAATTATCATAAAATGCACTGAACACCAATGACCACTTAACCTCAAATGCACAATTGATCAAAACATGTGCCACCATTCAAGCATTTTGCCTCTAAAATGCATGACTAGCAGTATGCATTTGTACTAGTAAAGTATGATGATTTCTTCAATATCATCATTAACTCCAAAAGCTTGATGAAGGAAAATCAGGCAACCATTCAGGAGACTGAAAGAACACCAGCTAGGCTGAATCCCAAGAAGTCACCAAGGCACATAATAGTTAACCCTATAATGGCAAGAGCGACATTTTCATATCCTTTCATTCAAACATGTCTGGTACAGAAATTATAAAGCTTTGGGGTTTTCTTTCATTAACTTGGGGAAGGTTTCCTCTAAGAATCTCTCACTATTTTTGCAGTTCACTTCTTTGCGGTGTCTCCCTCCACTAATTCAATTATTCTGATATTGTTCCTCTTCATACAGCACTTAGGTTTTCTTCAGCTTCTCTGATGATCCCATTAGACTTTTTTTCATGTTTGTTAAAATTTATTTGGCTGTCCTCTAGGTCGTTAGGGCAGTTTTCTGTCTCCTCCAGTCTGTTCAAAAGTCCATGAGTCTGGTACTGGTTTTTGTTATCTCATCCCTAAGCTCTTAAATTTCTGGGCTTTATTTTCTCTATCATTTCATTCATTTTCTGTATTGTTTCCCTCATATCCTGTATGACTCCAAGCAGCATTCTGAAAACTTTCTGTAGAAGATCAATGTCTGCTTCTTCTGTGCACATCATTAGGTTCGGGACATCTTCTGCCATTGCTTTATTTCCTCCAGTTTTTCCTTGAGGTTGTTGGGGCTGATTGCTATTTGTGTTGTGTTGTTTTAGAGGAGCCAGGTGCAATTTTCCAGAAAGTCAAGGAGAATTGAACTCTTTCTGGAAAACTTACAGGTATACTTCTTTGAACAGCCTGCAGTTTGTTGCACTATGGAATTGACTTACTGCTTTATCTTCCTGTGGCTTCACTCTTTCCCTAGTCACCCAGTATTCTGCTTTTGGAGGGCAAATTGAAATGTCCTCTCAGTTGATGCTGGTTAGGTGATTGTGGACCAACAAGGATGGTGCTGCTCTGGATGATCTCACAAGAACTCATGATAGTGTGACCCATGGCAACTCTTGGGGCAATGAAGAAGGCATATGGGAGTGCCTGATACAGTAGCTATGCCCACTTTGATGTAGAGCACCTTGAATGGAGGGCAGAATTGCCCTAGTCAGCTAGATTGCCGCTTATGTTGGACAGTAGTTCTCACAGCAATGTGCAGTGTTGCCCAGTGTTTTCTGAGCTCCCATAGTCCATGTAAGGCACTATAGCAGGTGGGAGTATGTTCCATCCATCATGTGGACCAAAGAGTATGGGTAGGAGCTAGCCAAGCCATGCAGGCAGGATTTCCCCCAGAGGAAGGTGGATGGAGTTTCCCTAACCACATGTTAAGCACTGTAGAAGGCAGGCAGTGGAGTTTCCCTTGCACAAGGTGGGTGGGCTTTTCTGTGGAGGAAAGTGGGAAGGCTTTCCCCAGGCACATTTATGCTGTAGAGGACTAAGCTTCACCAGCTGGGTGGAGGGTAGGTGTAAATGCCCTAGGCTAAGGAGAGTGGTCAATGGGTTTTCAGTGACCTGTGAGAGAACATGAAGAGAAAAAGAAGAAAAAAATTGAGCTCACTGAGACTCTAGGGGAAAAGAAAATTAATAATATAGCTGAGCCCTAAGCCCTGACCAGGTGGTTGGAGGTGTTTAAACCCTACCATGAGGTGGTGGCAACCTATGGCTGTGTTGAGATAAAGCTCTTGGGCTGACTCCAAATGATCTTGGCTCTGGCCAAGTCAGTGGCAGGGCTAAGGTTAAAACCTAACCAGCTTCCTGTGTGGTAAGTGAAGAGCCTCAATCTCCTCAAAACCTCATAGGTCTGTGCCTACTTATCTTTATGATGCTTCTCCTGTGACCTGGCAGTGTGAAATTTCCCTCTTACTAACTCTCCTGCCATGATTTTTGCAGAGTCCCTTGGGTGTGTATTACTCAGTCGCCATTGACCATGCTTTAATGGCCCACCAAGGTCAATTGGCATAAAATAGTTCACAAAGACAATGCTTTATATAGCCTATTTTGGTAAGCATAAACTGGAATCATAAAAATCTATGAGCAGACAACAATGGTGCAAATAATGGTCTCTCCCTCTTTGGAAGGAAAAGAATCATGAAATTAAAATACACATGGAAACAATTAGTCCAAAGGAATAATGAACCATACAAACCTCAGTCTCCACAATCTTGGAAACTAGATGGTGTCCATTTTTGTTACCATGAAGTATTGAGTGTTTAGAAAGATATCACATTATCTAGGACTGTGTAGAGTGCAAGAAAAGTAAGAAATATAAATCAAAATCATGAGAGAAAAACATTTATTGACCACAGAGAGACTGACAGATCCTCAAGACTATAGCCCTTCCTTACTTTTTGGTGGTTGTTTTTACTCTTGCTTAACCTAATATTGTATCTTATCACATACAATATTTTTTCTTGTCATATAAAGTATTCTAACACATCTACAGTTCTGAAAATTCTCCTTCTAGCTTTGAAGCTGACTTGTCATAAGAAATACCATTTAACAATTTTTAAACACAAATCCACCCTTTCCCTGCCTATGTTCTCAGAATGTATGTGTGGCCAACAAATCCTTCAGATTGTACTTTGTGAAGCACAGTCTCTACTGTTCCCAGCATTTGCTCCACTCAGTTTCAGTAAAGGATGTTTCACTTGTTTTGACTTCTGTAACTTTTCATCCAGGCAGTGATTTTCACCTTTATCAGCTGATCATTTTGTAACAGTTTGGGGCTGCTGGAGTTTCAGAGGTGTTTGCTTCTCCCACACGCAGCCACCAGGGCCAACTAATAGATTCTTAATTGAAACTTTAGGGGTTACCATTGATAATTAAATCTGTTAGCTTACAACACTAGCAATTGTTGCTGTTTTTAGGTGCCCTTGAGTCAACTCTGAATCACAGATTGTAAGTGTTGTGGCTTGTGTCAAATACTGGGGCCCAGGTAGCTAGCATACTGGTTATGCACGAGGGCTGCTCACTGTAAGGTCAGTTGTTTGAAACTATCAGCCTTTCTGCTGGAGAAAGGATCTTCTACTTCTGTAAAAAGAGTCTGGAAAACTCCTGGGGGAGGCTCACCCAGTCCTATGGGGCCAGTAGGAGTCAACATTGACTACATTGACTACTATTGTTTTTATAATTTGGGTCAAGTGCATCTTAGTCCTCAAAGAAATGTCTTTATTGCTTAACAATTTAAAGAGTTGTTGTGTAGCAGATATTCCCAGTGCAACAAACTGTTTAATTTCTTGACAACTGCTTCCAGGAGTGTTGACTATGCATCCAAGGAAAATGAAATATAAGAATTAGTGCTATGGCTATAATCCAAGGTTTGCAGAGTGTGATATCTAAGAAAACTTATTATAAACTTGTTTATAACCATGAAGATCTAAAATAGCAGAATGCTAGTTAAATAAATTATAGTGTAATCTTAGAATAAAAATGTATAAATAAATTTTGTTATATTTAATTCTTTTTTATCTTTTTAATGTCTTTTTAAAAGAATTCAGCCATTCTCTCCCCTGAATCAAGCAATTCTGTTTTCAGCTTGTATACCCACACCAACAAAAGGAAAACAAAAAACCATGCAACATGTGTTATCTCTTTCCTTATTTTTGCCTCACTAGTTGTGTCTAAATAGACATAACAAAGCTCTGCTGGTTATTTTTGAGCAAGCGGTAGTTTCATTTTAAGCTACTCTCTTAAAAGAGATTCTTAGAGGTAAAATTATGGAGTCAAAGAATACAGAAGTTTTATTACTCTTAAAAATATTTAACAGGACATGGGGAATTCAAGACAGGTGATCCCTTTCAGGACCAGTGGTGAGAGTGGTGATACCAGGAAGGTGGAGGGAAGGTGGAGTAGAAAAGGGGAACCAATTACAAGGATCTACATATAACCTCCTCCCAGGGGTATGGACAATGGGAAGTGAGTGAAGGGACACATCAGACTGTGGATGATATGACAAAATAATGAAATTTGTAAATTATTAAAGGTTCATAGGGGAGGGGAAAGTGGAGGGATGGGAAATATGGGGAGCTGATATTGGGGGCCTAAGTAGAAGGGAGATATTTCGAGACTGATGATGGCAACAAATGTGCAAATGTGGTCTGCATACAATTGATGGATAAATTGATTGTCATAGGAGTTGTATGAGCCCCAATAAAATGATTTAATAAATGAAAATATCTTTAACTGAATAACTTCCCAAATAGGATTCTCTAAAAGATATTATCCTATGTGGATTATGAGAGAATCTACTTCATGCCCTTTTTCCCTTCTGAATTTTTGCAATTTAAAAGCTAATACTTTGACTAACATAATAGGCTACAATAAGATATCTTATACTGTGGGATTTTTTTGTATTTGGTTTTAAACAATACATTATATTTAACCCTAGTTGTGAGGGGGCTACAAAAAGTTCATGAAAAAATCCACTATCTTTTAATTTTTAAGACTTCTCATTATGAATTCGGTGAATATTTATAGATTATCAGTTGTAATTCAACAAAATTAACACATTTTTTTTGCAACTCATCCATTTAAGTTCCTTCCTTGTAACATCACTTTTCCTGTGTGTGGTACTTCTACAGTCATTTGTCAGTTTGCAGGATTATGAGTGAAGGGGTCGAGTCTAGTCTGTCAATCAGGTGACAGCCAATGAAGTCTTTGTGTGGACGCGGTTTTCTCCTGAGCATTCTGGGAGCTCCTGTATTCCCCCTGAGAGGCGTGAGACACTCTCTCGACTCAGTCCAAGAGAGTCCTTGCAGCTGACAAGACACATGGAACTATGCTAGTGCGAGCTGTGGAAATCACGTGGAGACCCCTGCCACCACTGAGATGCCTCTACCCACCCTCAGTCCCCAAGATTCCCCACCCACTGGCCTGTGATCTTCCTCCAGTCAGCATTATTACCTGTGATTCATGAGTCTGAAGAGGACTTTATAAATTGTTATTAGACATGTAGGCTAATATCAGACTTATAGACTTTATCTGGACTGGGCTGGGATGTTTCTTCAATATTCAACTGCACTTGTATATGAAGCTCTTTCTTATGCACATATGAATGTCTATGGATTTGTTTCCATGATTTACCCAGACTAGCATACTGTATTATCTGTTTCTTTTCCTTCTTTGTTCCTAAACCTTTTACTCTGTCTTAGGGCTTAAATTCTAAGCACCTCATTTTCAGAATCCTATGAATGAAAATGAAAGCCCCCAAATGCAGAGTCCCCACAAAGACTAAGGCTCCATTGAATACCTTATGGTCATTAACCAAGGATGTAAATACACTTACCTTCGGATAGTGAATTGAAAAGTCGATGACTTCCATTCTTCTCCATTTCATTCAGGGAGGGAGGGGCAATCCAGGCTTGCCTAGGTATGTCCTTGATGGGGATCACAAGACCGGGTACAGTACTGAGGTTTTGTAGTCATAAGTCATGCTTTTATAGTCATACCCTGACTGCCATGGACCAATCTTGTAAACTCTTCTTTCTAACATGATGGACTTGCCCCAATCATGATCCTGTTCCTGCAATTACTCCCATAAGTTAGATGTATTGATCTTCCACCAAACATGAATACATGACAGCTTCCTTTGTTATAAGGCTTACTTAGCACCATGAGTGTGAATCCTTGGACACCATCATGACCCTCTGTTAAGGATCTCCTTCATCCAGATGATGAGTCTATGTCTGTGCTTTCTTAATCTTTTTAGTACTTCATAAATACTCTCCTCACGTTACATTTGAGAATTAGGTCTCTTTGTACCCCCAAACAGACCTTAAATGGTTAATTATTTTATTGTGAAGTTGAGTTCATTACAAAACTGAAGCATAATTAAAGATCATAGCTTTTGGGGGTGAGCATGTATCATGTCTCTATTCTAATAATAAGCTTGTTTTTTCTATGATTTTTGATTTTTTGAAAAATTTTAATGAACTGATCAATCTCTTACTTTGTTATAGAACCACTGAGGTTTTCAACTTTAATCCATGTTATTTTAAGTAGGCATTGTGTTTCTAGAAATGTGTGTCCATTTTTTCCTGGTTGCAAAATTCACTGGAGTACAGCCCTTTACAGTATTCTGCTATTATCTGTGGAAACAATTTCTCTTAGAAAAATTAATGCAAGAGTATTCCATGTGATCAATTAATATGACCCTATTAGCCATAATTCCTTATATGATATATTATAATGTTGGACTTTGTGATGGACGCAGGGTCTCATTTGAGAGGAAGTTATTTGTTATTGTATTAAAATGAGGTTAGGTCTTGACCTTAAAGGATGGTGTGAATTAATTCACACCCTTTGTTTCCTTAGAGGCTTCTTTACGATTATGTTATCAGAAGATGTGATTTAAGACATCCTCCTTCATTTTCCTTTGGTATATGTTTGGCTAAAAGAAAAAGGAAATGCACCCCCAACAAAGCCATTTTTCCATGTATCAGAGCCAACTGGGACACCTTGAGAAATTCCAGGACCATTGGAAGAGTAAGTTTAAGATTTCTGCCTGAAATGGAGGAGGTTGCTAGAGTCATGTGCACCAAATTATTATGAATTAGCTGAATATTTATAGCACAGATCACCATCTATAATTCAACAACAGACATGCACCACAACTATAGGGTATCTCCTCATTTTCTAGCCCAAGGTGATCAGTTTGTGAAATAGAGTAAGAGGAAGTCTGACTTCTTGGCCCACAGAGGCAGAAGCCAAATGGACTCTGTGGTAAGAGACTAAGAACCAGAGAGACACTTTGTTGCTGGCTAAAGAGAGATATTGCTGTGGACCAATGACTATATCCTGGGTGTTGTCTTTATTGTATTTTATGAACTTCTCTCATCAACTTCCTTTAGGTTGAGTGTTATCTGTGAGTTCTTTGATCATTACAACAAATGATCAAGCCCAGCATAGATGTAGATGGGTGTGGAAGGAATTGTTATTGAAAGAAGGGCCATGAGAGCATGCCAGTTGTTGTTAAGTCCCACTGAGTGTTTTCCAACACATGGCAGTCTATGCACAAGGTTTATGCCCAACAGACCAAAATACTGCCAGTTTTTGTACGACCCTCACAACTATTCTTTTGCTTTAGTCTATTTTTGTAGCCATGGTGTCCATCCATCTCCCTGAAGGCCTTCCTCGTTTTCATTGCTCCTCCTCTACTTTATCAAAGATGATGTCCTTCTCCATGGACTGGACTCTCCAGATAATATGTCCAAAATATGCAAAGCAAAGTCTGATCATCTTTGCTTCTAAGGAGCATTGTGGCTGTACTTCTTCAACACAGATTTGTTTGTCCCTTTAGAAGACCATTGTACTTTTCGTATTCTCCAGCACCTCATTCAGATGCATTGATTCTTCTTTGATCTTCTGTATTCAATGTCCAACTTTCACATGCATCTGAGGCACTTGAAAATACCACACTTTGGGTCAGTTACACTTTAGTCCTCAAAGTAATAGCCTTGATTTTGAATATTCTAAGGTGGTCTTATCCAATCCAATGTGTCCTTTTGATTTTATAATTGCGGGTTCCATGAGCATTGATTTTGTATACAAGCAAGACAAAAATCTTTGACAATTTCTACCTTTTTTCCATTTATCATGATGCCAGAAATCAGAGGAGGTTAACTATGAGTCCCTTGCGGGTTAATGCACTATTCCCAAGATGAAGAAAGGTAAATATGTACCAAATATCCTACTTTTCAAAAATGCTATATAATGCCATTATCCCTGACAATCAAGCACCAATGTTCCCTTTCATATGTTCTTTTACATACCAGGTTTCCATAATTCACTGTAACGAACACAAAGAATTCAGAGTATAAAGTAAAATGGCTCACAGAAAATGGTTTATGTAGATGTGTGTGCAAGTAATTCCCAAATTCAAAAAATTTTACTCAATCTCGAGGATTTTCCTCATTTACACGGAGTGAATCCTGACAGAATCAGGTCAGGTGACAGGCTGGAAATCAAGTACCACAAGATGGAGATTAGGCAGGCAGATGCAAACCAGAGCCTTTGTGGTTACCCCGTGACTTTTTAATTTCTTCCCAATTTTAAGATAGTCTGTTCTATCTTGAAATCTACTTGATTTCTGTTCATTTGATGGCCTTTTAACTACTGTCTATTATTCCTTCTGTTTACTTTGTAATTCTCTTCATTACATGTTGTCCCTTCTGGGTCCTTATTTTTTGGCTTATAACTTTGTTTAAGTTTTAGCATTTTAATACCTGTGTTTACTTATATATTAATCTCATGTAGTATATCATCATCTCAGGTTGTTGTCTGTTTGTTGGTTCTTTGCAAAAGAATACTCCTTTGCATTTCTTGTGAGGTCGTTCTGATATTTACAAATTACTCTTTATTTTTATTATCTGGGAAAGTACTAATTTCCCTGTCATATTTGAGAGATAATTTTGCTGAGTATATGATTCTTTGTTGACAACTTTTTATCCTTTCGAGAGTTATACATTGCTTGGTTGCCATTAAGAAAGCATACCTTAGACTTACTGCTTCCCCTTGGTAGGTAGCTACTTTATATTTTTCCTAATGTGTTCTGAGGATTCATTTCTTTTTATTTATTTTTGGTTTTGAAAAATTTTATTATGATATTTTGTGGTGATTTTCTTTGCAGGATCATCCTGTCTGTGATTCACTTAGCTTCATGGATGCATTTCTTCCCATCATTCATGGTTAGCAAAGTTTTCCACCAAAAGCTGTTTCATAATCTTCCCTACTTTCTGCTTTTCCTTTTGGTTCTGGATTTCTGATCTCATATATCTTATTTCTTGTAGTGGTGCCCCTCCTTGTGCTTATACTTTCTTTGCTCATTTGTCATAAAACTCATTAATTCAGTCTTCCATTATTTCAAGTCTGCCCCTTTTCTTTTTCAATGCTTTATCTGTTTCTGGAAACTTACTATTAAATGTCTGAATTTCTATTTATTGCTTTTGTATGGTTTCTAATTTTTCATTTGTTTTTTCAAGTCCTCATTCTTTTTTCCGAAATGTTTCAAAAGTATGTTTCCATGTTCTTCTTTGTTTTATCAAACTTTCCCTAACTCTGTCAGAGTTTTATAAAAAATCATTCTTATGAATTCCTTATCACATAGTTTCAATGCCCTTTCTTCTAGAGAAGGAGCTTTTTTTCCCGAACAGAGGCACTTTTGATAGTTACAGACTCTGTTGCCAATTTGTGATCAGTAAGATTAAAGGGGTGGAGTATAGCCTGCCAATCAGCTTGCAGCTTGATGATATTGGGAGACAATAAGGAGATAAATAGCTCCCTGGAGGCGGGGGGGACAGACAGACTCTCCCTGCTTGAGACATTCCTGCTGACCAGACACATGGAGTTCAACTAGAGTCCTGAAGCTGTAGGAGCCACGTGGCTCCTGTCAGCGTTGAGATGCTTCCACTGCCATGGATCCACAAGACTTTCCCTGCCAAGACCTCCAATCTTCTGGCATTCGGCATCATGGCATGTGTTGCATAAATCTCAAGAGGAATCCGTGGGAAAATATTGGACTTAGAGGCTAATATTGAACTCATGAATCTCATCTGGACTGGGCTGGGGTGTTTTCTTGATGCACAGTTACTTTTTGCTATGAAGCTCTCTTGCATACGCATGAGTGTCTTTGGAGTGGTTTCTCTAGTCAACCCAGATTAAACACCACTTTATGCTGCTTTTCTGTGTAAACTGAAATTGTCAGCTAGCTCCAAGATATTGTGGTAACATTATATCCATATTTCCTTGATGATAGTATATCACAAGCAAGAAAATTTTGCTGAAGATCGTCCAACAATGGTTACAAGCAGTACAGATGGTATTATTCTTGACATCAGATGGATCTTGACAGAAAGTACAAGAAAGATATTGACTTGTGTCTTACTGACTATGTAAAGGCATTATACTATATGGACTATAAAAACATTGAGAATAACGAGAATTCCAGAATACTTCTCCATGATCATGTAGAATTTCGTCATATATCAAGAAGCAGTTGTATTAATAGAAGAGGGGGGTCATGAAAGATATATGACAGGGCTGAATCCTCTGAGAATACTTATTCAATCTCTGTGCAGAGCAAATAATCAGGAAAACTAGATAACATGAAGAAGAATGTGGTATCAAGTTTGAAGGAAGGCTTATTATCAGCCATAGATTTAAGATGATACAATTTTGCTTGATGAAAATGAGGAGGACTTGAAGTTCTTGCTGATGAGGATCAAGGATTGCGACTTTCAGGGTAGATTATAACTCAATGTAAAAAAAGATCAAAATCTTCACAACTGGACCATTAGGCAACTTCATAATGAATGGAAAAAAGGTTGAAGTTTTCAAGGGTTTTTTTTCACCTTTAGATCCAGAATCACTGCTCATGAAAGCATTACTGAAGAGATCACTGGATGCATCCACTGTGTAAGAACTCTATATAAATTGTTGAAAACAAGGCTGCTAATTGAAGGACTCATGCTATAGTATCTTCAGTTGCCTCAAATGCATGTGAAAGTTGAACTTGAATAAAAAAGACTAAAGCCTTTGATGCATTGGAATTGAGGGATTGGAGAAGATTCTTGAAAGTACCATGGGCTATCAAAGAGAAAACCAAATCTGTGTTGCAAGAAGTGAAACAGTTCTCCTTAGAGGTAAAAATGATTATCTTATATACATTAAATTTGTTGAAAGGAGAGCCCAGTCTGTAGAGAAGGACTTTATATTTGGTAAAATACAGGGGAAGCAAAAAAATGTATAAATTGGTATAATTTACGCAAAAAGGAGGAAGGCCCTCAAGGAACTAGCTTAACACTGTGGCTGTAACAATGGACTCAAGCATGGAAAAAATGTGAGAATAATGCAGGACCAAGCAGTGTTTTGTTTTATTTTACTTAAGGTTGCCACGGGTTGGAACTGTCTTAATGGCACCTATCAACAATTTGTTGTAGTACATCTGAACAAGATCTAGTTTAAGGCATTAAGTAGTATAAGATTTTAGCTTGAAATGGGTTTACAGAGGAACATGAATTCTGCTAAAAATTGTAACAAGAGCAAACATAAACTTTATGGTGAAGCTTGGCGAGAAGCAAGGCGAAGTCATTCAAGCTGTGGTGACTCAGGCAATGTGATATAGACTAATGGGATTTTATATTTTATACTTTATACTTTCAAGAAGTGAGGAGTACAACATCCTTCAAAGGCCACACCAGAAGTGTTCAAGGTGGAAATTTCACTAAGTGAACTATGCTTTACCTCAAACTCATCTGTAACAGATTTAAAAAACTGACTTATTCCCTTGAACTTAAGGCTGAAATGATCTAGAGTAAGAAGAAGCAAATGACTGCTATCCAAAGATTATGGGATTGGTAGATATTGAACTTTTGATTGCATATCTTGCTTTGAGGGTGCCCAATGAATGGCGGTCCAGGAAGATCAGCTATTTGGTGGGGGGGGGGGCATCACTGCCCTCAGGTGGTGGGAGTAAGAGGCCCAGCCTTTGCTCCGTGGAGCTGGGGAAGATCAGCTATTTACTAGTTTAATGCCCTCCTTGCTTGATTATGACATGTATTACTATGGTAGGCATAGATCTGCCTTTGTGAATGAATGCTGTTAAAGTTTATCCTATCCTCAACATCTACTGCTCATGAAAATAGTGTGTAGTCTATACAAGTCAACAATTCGTGCATTGCAATCTGAATAGCAGTGGTTTAAGTTCTATTTCATTGGCTAAAGTATGACACCACCAATAGAAAGACCTTTATGCCACAAAGGAATGAATGATTGATAATGTTTTCTATCATAAAATTTTAATGATATCTCTAAAGTGAACCAGAAACGTATGTCTTGACCTCAGTCTAAGAACAATTAGTTTATAACATGGCCTTACTAAATACCTTAATTAAGCAATCACTGAAGATATGAATGCTGCAGCTAAGTGTAGTGAAGAAAGCAGATGGTGCCTGGCTATCAGAAAGAACACAGTCAGAGGTTTAAGAGGCTTGTTTTCAAACAAGCAGCCATATAAATGAGGTATCAACTTAGTCCACATGAAATAATCATACCACACCAGCCTGTGTGAACCAAGGATTCTAAATAATAAAATTAAAATCCAAAGAAGAAAATGGCATTACAGTTTAAATTATGAACACCAGGTTTGCTTAAATCTATGGATGACAGAAGCCCAAATTTGCATGGTCCCCATATGGATTAAGCCCCCGACTATAAAACTCCTCTGACCATAATCTAGCAATGTGACTAGGCTTGCTATCAGGCAGAGAACATTAGAAAGTCTATTATGGCAGATGTAGTTAGGTAAAATATAAAATTTTATCATTTTATCCCTTTTTTGACCCATTTTAAAACCTTCTGAATTGAGATTTTTCTTTGTCTTTCTTTTTTTTTTAAATTTTTTTCAATTATTTCATTGGGGACACTTACAGGTCTTTTAATATTCAATATATCATTTGTATCAAGCATATTTGAACACATATTGCCACATTCAATTTCAAATATTTCCACTTGAGCCCTTGGTATAAGCTCCTCCTCCCCCTTTTTAATGAATCATTTTATTGGGGGCTCATACAACTCCCATCACGATCCATACATACACCAATTGTATGCAGGCCACATTTGCACACTTGTTGCCATCATCACTCTCAAAACATCCTCCCTCCACTTAGACCCTCTGTATCAGCTCCCCATATTTCCC
This sequence comes from Nesogale talazaci, assembly GCA_004026705.1. Lineage (NCBI taxonomy): Eukaryota > Metazoa > Chordata > Mammalia > Afrosoricida > Tenrecidae > Nesogale > Nesogale talazaci. The sequence goes on from PVJH01003457.1 coordinate 47,242, forward strand.
TTCCCCTCCATGAACCCTTAATAATTTATAAATTTTTATTACATTTTTTATATTGCACACTGTTCAATGTGTCCCTTCACTCACTTCCCTGATGCCCATGCCCCAGAGAGGAGGATACATGTAGATCCCTGAAGTTGGTCCCCCCTTTCTATTCCACCGTCCCTACACCCTCCCAGCTTCACCAGTCCCACCACTAGTCCTGAGGGATCATCTACTCCCCAAGTTTTTGACTCCTGTGTACATCCCCTGGTCTAGCTGGATTTGTCTGGTAGAATTGGGATCATGATAGTGGGTGGAAGCAGTTAAGAACTAGAGGAAAGTTGCGTATTTCATTATTGCTACTCTGTACCTTAACTGGCTCATCTACTCCCTGCAACTCCTCTGTAAGAGAATGTCACTTCACCTATTGATGGGCTTTGGGTCCCCTATCTGTTTTATGTCATTGTGTTTTTTTATGTCATCATTGTTGGCTTTTTTGTTTGTTTGCTTAATGTATGTTTTATATGATTTCTGTGTATGAAATCTAGGACAGTCAATTCTATAGAGACAATAGTGGGATTTAGAATTACCTAGGGACATGGGAGGGGAGGTTTGTGGGTAAAGGGGAGCTAATAATGACGAGTACAAGAAAATATTCTAAAATTGATTGTGGTGATGACTGTGAGACTCTTGTTAATATGACTGAATGATTGAAGTGTGTGATATGTGGATTATATGCAAATAAAATGATTGAAAATACTACTTTTTCATCAATAAAAAGTTTATGAGGCCAATGCCACAAAGAAATCAGCAGTTTACAAATAGATAACTTGTTTGAAGAAAAGTAACATGACATTGAAAATGAAACCCACAATGGCAATCGCCATCAATTTGCAAGATATCAATCTTGCTTGTGTCCCAATTGAAGAGGAACAAGACTTGATAGGAGAAACAACAAGCAATACCAAAGAAATCACCATTGGTTCATTTTACAAAATTCTGATTTAAATCTTAAGGTTAAGCAAGTTCTGTTTATGGCTGCCCAAACTGCATGCCCAAATCAGCTGCAGAACAGACCGAAGCTTTCAATGAGATTTAAAGTAAAAGGTTAAAAAGTGAGCTCAGGAAGCATTTCGTGAAATAATTGTAACAGGATAAAGAGCAATCAATGCAGTGTCAATGAAGCAGTAAAAGAGGTCCAGTCAAAGCAAAAATGTGCTAATCAAAAGCACAGGTCATGGTAACAGATTTCTAAGCTGTTCGAGTATTTTGCTTGTTGACATTCTGAAGAGCCAAAGAATGATAACATTTATGTATTATTATATGAATACTTTGAAAGCCTAACCAAATCTTTACCCCTGAAAAAAATGCTTCACCAAAGTCTATACAAAAATCCTCCTAATTATTCCTCTCATAAAGTATAGGAAATTTTGCAAGAGTTTTCATGGGAAACCAATAGGTATCCACCTTACAGATCTCTTTCTGCTCCTTCTGACTTCTTTTTGTTTTCTAATCTTTAAAAAATTTTTAAAGGACATACATTTTTATTCTATTGACAATGCCAAAAAGACTGAACTGGCATACTTAACATCTCAGGATCCTCAGTAATGTAGGCATAGACTAAAGTGCTGGTGTCATCATTCACAAAATACTTTGAGCTTGATTGAGCTTATGTTGAAAACTAACTTTTATATTTTAATTTTTATATCTTAAGTCTGTATTTCCATAAACTTTTGAATTATATTTGTATTTATAGTTTACTCAGATAATCCAGAATAATCTTCTTATCTCAAAAATCCTTATTTTAATTACATTTTCAGAAGTTTCCCCTGGGATTATGACCTGATATCTTTAGATTCCCCTATTTAGTGCAAGACAACGGGGTTCTATAGGTCTTTCAAAATACCTAAGTATTAGCTTTGATTTTAGTGGTAAAGAATAACTCTAATATATATTCTTGAAATGCCTTCTTTTCTGGATAGAAAGGTTGATATAAATTTCTTGTGCACCATGCAGAATGTGAGTTGTTGCCTTTTTAGTTTGTTTACATTTGTCTTGGTAGCTTAAAAATGTATGTTTCTAGTGTTAATTGGGGAGGGGTAGAGAAAATATTTGTACTGAAATCACTGTATTTCCCAAAGATGTGTGATTATTTTTCTGGAAAAAGAATACTGTTTCCAATGTGAAGTAAAAATTAACTCTAGGAACTATAAACCCTTGAGTGAATTCTTGATTTGATTGACTACTAGAATGAATTCATGAATGAGCAGTAGACAACTCTAGTGTTGGTTTATTTTTCATTTCATTTATAAGAAGAAATGAGTCTGTTTATTTAAAAATAGGCATTTTATTCTGCAAAATAACATAGAAATCTATTTGTCTTTTGTATCAAATTACTTTATTTTATAAAATTAAAAAGCTGCTAAGCCAAACATATTCTGTTTTTACAATTTTACCCAACCTCATTTCTTTTGTAATTCTAAATAGCCTGTAAGTAAATGAAGAAGGCCCCACATTGAAGATTAAGCTTTTCCTGACACAGCCATCATCTTTTCCTTTTAAAAATTAACATTAGTCAATATGCCATTCTATAGTGTAAGTATATTAAAGCGTTTTGCAATTACCACTACCATTAAGTTAACATTTTCTCAATTTTTGCACTCATTGTTATTCATTCCCATTCCCTCCCTCCCCAATTTCCCACATTATAACCGTAAGAAACTATCAATTTAGTTATAGTCTGAATAGTTTACCTATCTTGGATTTCATATAAATAAAATCTTATCCCTCCCAACAACAAAATAAAACATAGTAAAACTTCAATCCAAAAGAAAGTAGAAAATAATAATAACTTCAATGCAAAGAAAGTAGAAAAGAAAGTAGCACAAATTAAAAGTGTGTTAAAAAATTTGTTTTTTTCAAATAGTTTTTTATTGACATATCTTATACAATCCACTACATCCATTCACATGCATTTCTATAGTTCAATCCCATCAAGTGGATTTATATATTCATCAATATATGAACTCTCCTAATCCTCCCTTCACCCCCACTCTCCCCTTTTCCACTCCTGTTGCTGTATCTGCAGTTATCAATCTTGACTTTCATGTGCAGAACCATCCTAAATATACAAATGAATACACTCAAATCTAACATTAATGATGTAAAACAAATAGCCGCCTTAATAGTGAGAGAAGAAAATATTTAAAACCTAGCAAAGGATTATGTGGTTCATTAATGCCATATCTCAGTCTGGATTTATCATCCTTTCCATATAACCCTTCTGAAAGGAACTAGTCAATTAACTTGCAGGTGGGTTTGGAGTCTCTACTGCATCCATGCCCCTCCACATTGAGTTGGTTGTACGGTTTCGATCTTCTGATACCTTTTCCTGTCGACATCTCATGATATATATATATATATATATATATATATATATATGACACTTATTTAAGATATTGTGGTAGGTAAATAATCTGGTGTTAATTTGGGACTTGATAGGGTTAAAAGTGGCAGATGGAGTCTACTCTGACAATTGGGTCATAGCCAATGAGGTCCCTATGTGGGCATGGCCTTTCCCTGAGAATTCTGGGAACTCTTTCTATATTTCTGTTTCACACGAGCTCTCTGGTCAGTCCCTTGGAGACTCTCTACTGACAGGGCTGCCTCCCTGCTAGCCATCAGTGAGGAGAAGCCTTATGAAGCTATACTGAGGCAGTCACTCAGAGTTTCCAAGCTGCAGGAGCCACATGGAGCTCTCTGCCAGCACGGGGGTGCTTATAATGCCACGGGATTCATAAGACTTCCAACCGACTGGCCTGTGGTCTTCCTGCCTTCTACATCATTGCATGTGCTTCATGAGTATGAAGAGGATTTTACAGATTGGTATCAGACACATGGGCTAATACCAGACTTATGGACTGGATCTCGAGTGGGCTGGGATGTTTTTTCAATATTTAACTGCTCTTGTATATAAAGCCCTTTCCTATATATGTATGAGTGTGCTTATGAAATCAATTCTCTACCAATAGATAGATAGATCGATGATACATAAAAAGATATCCCTGTTTTAAGCCTTGTTTTTTTTCTATTGTATCATGCATGTAAAAGCCCAGCAATAAGCAAGGAAGACTATAAAAGAAATTAACTTGACTTAGATTATTACTATTCCTTGTACTACTGGAAAAATAAACAAATCCATGTTACAGGGAATATAGGAAGTATTCTTAGAAATGAGAAGAGTAAGACTTTGTCTCACATATTTTGGATATATTATCAGGCAGGATCAGTGCCTAGAATTGGACTTCATGTTTAGTAAAGGAGAAGGCCAACAAAAAAAGGAGAAAGACATCCGGTAAGATGGATGGGTACAGTGACTACAATTGGCTGAAGCATAGAACAAATTGTGAGGATGCCGTGGCACTGGGGAATATTTCAGCATATTGCACAAGAGGTGGCTAAGAGTTAGAAGCAAGTAGATGGCACCATTAAACACAATAGCAATATAAATGAATATTTATCTTTTTGCATATATTTATAGTACTCCCTATTATCTTATTTAACTCATACACTTGCAGCTTCTTATTGCAAGAAGCACAATTACAGCTATCTCTCCTTTCGATATCTTTGTGGTACAAAGCAATTATGGACCACAGGTAAAGATTTAGCAGGAGCATTTTTTCCCAAACCATTCAGCTTAGGTGCCGCCTACTCTATGAAAAAATAAACTCTGTCAAAAGGAAAAACAAAAGTATTTGGCTTGCTTAAATGAACTACGTGAAATACTAAAGTTAAGACAAACTAACACAAAAAGGACAATTTGAAAATACAAGTCATTCTATCTCCTAGTTCTTTCTCTTCTTCCAGATCTATCGTATGTGAATAAGGACTTTTAGAGAATTTTGAACAACGGGACAAGTTTTTCAAAGATCCTCAGACTTAGAATGTTCTTTATGATGCTTTGAATTTGGTCTTTATGTCTGTCACATTCTCTAATGCTGGTGTACATATTTAAGACTAACAATGAATAAACCTATCTGAAGTCTCCTTCTTGATAGAGTTCTGGAAATTAATATTCATATTCACCTAAGAGACATTTTCCCCACCACAGGCAGCCTTTTGCTGACATTTCAAATCAGAGATTTGCACTGGCAGAGAATTGGTATCTAAATGAGCATGACAGCTGGAAGAAAAACTACTGTTTAAAAATCGTCTTTCATATGCCACATCAATTCATTACTTAATTTTCAATGACACATATAATGGCATTTTTCATCAGGATAAAAGTAATATAATACAGAAACTGGTCTTTGACATGCCATGTATTTTCACATAAATCAAAAGACCGATGAAGTATTTTCATCATACCCCATTGTAGATACCCAGTTCATTGTTATCATTTAATATCTACAAATAAAAGCTCTTTCTGAATGATTTGAAACCTCTCTGAGATTTCTAAGACATCATGCCTGATAGCTATTTATTCTGTAAAGAGGTGAGCAAATTTTATTCACTAGAATTCCCTGGATCTGATGTAGGGGCATCAGATGTGTGTGGGCATTAAAATGTCCCTCTGACAAGGTTCCCTCTAGCAGCAATCATGTGTAGTGCACTGGCTCATTCGCAAAGCCCAATGTTCTGTAGATCAAGGAGAGTCCCAGCTCCTGAGTGGAACTTTCAGAGAGTCATGGAGAAGGAGGAGGAGGAAACAAGTGGGATTATAGAGACAGTAATGAGAAAACTATAAAACATTTCACCTGCTACCGGTTCCTTAAACATGCTCTAAGACCAAAAAAGTCACAATAGGTCCCAGGAGACACTTCTAATTTAGAGCAATAAGAAGCAGGATCTAGTCAGCCCATTTAATGCAGAGTTATACACAGCAGGCAGTTTGAGAAAGCAAGTAAAAATATGGAGTGGTTTTCGCTAACAAAATAGGCGCTTATAAAAATTGCTTCTAGACTATAGATGAGAAGAAACCTGAGTCATGAATTAGAGTAGTCATGGAAATACTCTATGTCTTTTCCTCAACTCAGATGCAAATCTGTGTAACAAAATTAGCTGGGAAAAAATGATGCCTAACCCCAGTTCCCCGTTCACATTCACATATAGGGGGGATATATTTTTAATATTGTTTTCTAGAATTTCAGCTTGTTTGGATAATAAAAAAGAGCTGAACTATAAAGAATATATCAGGAGGTTTTAAGAGAGTGTACTATAGATTGGAAAACCACTTTTTCAATAAGTGTGTGAGATTTGGAGGTGACCAAAATATATTTTTAATATTGTTTTCTAGAATTCCTGGTTGTTTGGGTAATAAAGAAGATCTGAACTATAAAGAATATATCGGGGGGAGGTGTTAAGAGAGTGTATTATAGATTGGAAAACCACTTTTTCAATAAGTATGTGAGATTTGGAGGTGACCAAAAATATATTTTTTTAATGTTGTTTTCTAGAATTCCTGGTTGCTTGGATAATATAGAAGATCTGAAGTATAATGAATATATCAGAGAGGTTTATAAGACAGAGTACTAGAGATTGGAAGACCACTTAACAAATGTGTGAGATATGGAGGTGAAAAGCCATTGCAATTGTCAAAGCTTTCATCTTGCTTGTTTCCTGTATAGTTACATAATCTAGTGTCAATTTGAGGATTAAAGTGAAGGGGTGGAGTCTAAACAGTCAAACATTGTATAGCCAATGAGGCCTTTGGATAGACATGGCCTTCTCCCTAGAATTCTGGGAACTGCTCTATTTCCTCCTTGGAGGCAGGAGAGTCTCTCTCGCTGATCTCCCTGCATAGAGCCACGTAGACCTACCCTGATGAAGCAGGAGCTCCGGGAACTGGAGAATTTCATGTCAGCGCTGAGATGCTTATACTCCCACAGGATCCACAAGGCTTCTCACCCACTGGCCTGTGATCTTCCTGCATTTAGCGTCATTGTATGCATTTCATGAGTCTGAAGAGGCCTTTATAGATTGGTATTGGATAGATGGATTAATATCGGACTCTTGGACCTGTTCTGAACTAGACTGGGATATTTTCTTAATACTCCATTGCTCTTGAATATAAAGCTCTTTCTCATACATATATGTGTCCATCAATTTGTATCTCTAGTCCATGCAGACTAACACAGTTCCACAGCAAATACTTGTGGAAGTGGCATTTAAGAGATTGACGGGCACATTACCTTGGATATATTTATTACACAAGGCAGCTTTAATGTGTTGAAAGGTAATGATGTCACTGTGAGGAGGCAGGTGCACATGGCTTAAGGCAGGATATTTTCTACCACTTCATCTATATGTGAAAGTTGGACATTAAGTGAAAAAGGCCAAAGGAGAATCAATTAATTTAAATTTTGGTGTTGGCAAAAAGTGTGTGAAGTACCATAGATTGCCAGAAAAAAGAACAAATCTATGTTGGAAGAAGTACAGTCAGACTGGTCCTTGGAAGTGAGGATGGTGAAACTTTGTCTCGTACACATTGGATAGGTTATCGAGAGACACTAGTTCCTCAATAAGGACATCATATTTAGTAACATAGAAGGTAGGTGGAGATAGAAAGACACTCAGGAGATGGATTGACACAGTGGCTGCAATAAGGACTCAAACGTAACAATTGGGAGGACGGCATACATAGTACCAAGTAGTATGTCTTTCTGTTGAGAATGACTCAATGACAGCTAAAGACAGCCATAAGAGCAATCATCCTGACTTGTCTCTGAGATGCAGCTGAGACAGGCCTTGGCACACTAGGTTGAACTGGCCATCTTAGGGTCCATGCCAAGGCAGCAGAAAGTCGGGCTGAGAAGAGTAAACACTTCCCTTGTAAACCTCTTGCTGTAAATTGATTCCTGGTTAGAGTCAGAGATGAAACCACGTTGGGCACTTTGAATGGGTCAGAATGAAACTAGATGTCTGTACAGGTATGAAATTGAGTCAGAGGGTTTAAAGGTGCCAGGAGTGAAACTCAGAAACTTTTATCTCTGAAGCTAGGAAAAGTTAAGTAAATACCGACACACTACATGTTACTTTGTTTATTCAACTCCCATGATTCTCCACTGTATTACCAAAAGAAAATTAGTGCTACAGGTAAAGCACATTCCAAGAATCTACAACCCATCTTAGTTATGAATCAAAACCTCACATTTTCTTTTTTTTGGGGGGGGGGGGGCGGGGGAGGCGGGCATCACTGCCCTCTGGTGGTCATGGGAGCTACCCAGTACTGCTCCTGAGAATCACCACTGGATTTGTACCACCAAGCCCGCAGACCACAGTCCCGCACTCAACCACTTACGCCACCAGGGCTCAGCCCCATTTTCTTATATTGTATCTATTTTCATAAGAAAGTGTCAACAATACAAGAAATAAATGTATAACAAGTGAAAGTAAAATGACTATAATAAATGACAGGTGAGGTGAGACTTCATGCATCCCATGTATTTATTGCTGCCTCATTTATAGATATATATAATTATATAATTTATGATTAAATATACCATCTTATATATAATCATTTAAACTAGAGTTGAAATGATGGATAAACTTTTTTGGGTTACAAAATTAATTATGTGCTCAAACTTACATTGAGGAAAATACAGCCATTACGTTCCTCTTCTTTGGAATGCTTCTTCATTTAAGCTCAGAATAAAGGATTTTAAAGGCTTATACTAGAAAGAGCAGAGGGGCTTCAGTGGCAGACTTCTCACGTGCTAAAGGAGACTTGGTATTTGTACACTGAAGATGCTGAACATGTTTGGATGGGAATCCAAACTAGGAAGCACTAGGAGAAAAACCTTGCTTCCTATTTTTAACATTCAAGATTCTGTAACTAACTCCCTCTGACTCACAACTGTCAGGCCCACATGATCATGGGAATGCCACAGGACCAGGCCGTTTTTAATTCCCTGTGAATGGGGTCTCTCTGAGCCAGAATCATTTCCATAGCAGCTAGTGATAAAAACAAGTTAACTCAGAAGAGCCAATGCACAGAGATGATCAGAAGGCCCGCTCCACTATCAGATACAACATCCCTTGTTGACCCAAGGTCCTATGGGGGACAACACTGGCATTGTACTCAATCTGATCCCACCGCACATGAAGGGCATGCATCAGACAGAGCAGTGGGGGAAACAGCATGGAGGTCCCGAAGGAGTGCCAAGGATAGACTTTGGGGCCAGGGCATGGGACCCCATCAGACTTGATCAGAAGTCACTCCTAGAGGTTAACCTTGAACTATTGACAGGTTTAGCTTTATTTTTTATTTTTATTTATTTATATAAAAAAGTTTACTGAAAAAATTCATGTCTTAAAACTTTAATTGATAAGAATTTATTGTGCATCTGTTTCTCTTTAAGTAAAACACAGTCAGAATTTTTAATTATATCATTTTACAATTCATTTTGATAACATCTATTATTTATTGATTATTTTTCACAATAAATTTTCACCTTTAAAAGTAGTCAATGAATTATTACTATAAAACAAAAAGATCCCAAGGTTTTGGAAACAATATTTAAAACTATCACTACTTTAAAGTCAGGAAAATGTGCATGGAGGCTTTTGTTTCTAAAATCTAAATATTTTCTTTAGATTTTTTTCTTGACCGATGGGTTTCTACTCCTGTAGAGGGTTACAATCTCAGGAACTCACAGGGGTAGTCCTACTCTGTCTTACACAGCACTATGAGTCGGAAATTGACTAATGGCTATGAGGTTTTATTTATTTGTTTGTGGTGATAACCAAAAGCAAATGGACTGCCATCAAGTTGATGTTGATTTCTGAGACTACTAAGGAGTAAACCTCCCCCCACAAATGGATTCTTTTTCAACGCTGTGTTGTTGTTGTTGTTGTTTTCAAAATAACCTTATCGCCTCCAACAGACTCTCCATTACACTTAATACAATTGTCAAATCTGTGATTCCATTCTTGGAAACATTTGTCAAGCTCATCTGTTTGGATGGCTGACAACAGCCCCTCATATATTTCTTCACCTCTTCCATGCCACCAGATCACTATCTTTCACATCCCTATCCAATTGCAGAAAGAAAAAGGAGTAAGGAGTGAGGTCAGGTAAGTAGGTGCCAGAGGTAAGAAAGGCATGCTGTTTTTTGCCCCAACGTGGGGCACTAAAATGGCTGTGTGAGCAGGTGCATTGTCTTGGTGGCAAAACCAGTCCCCTGTCTGCCACAAATCAGGTAACTTTTTGTCACACACTCTTATGCAATCTTTTTAGAAATGCTAAATAGAAAGTTTGGTAACAGTCTGACCTGGTGGAACGAACTCCAAATGCACCAGGGGTGAACATTCTTAGACAACTCAGGAAGTTAATAGACATGTAGAACAAAATTGGCCACCAATTGACATGTCACCTTTTATGAAATGAGAGAACCACTCATACGTTTGAGTTTTTCCCATAGCACTGTCATTGTGTGGTGTATTCAACATCACACCATGTTCTGCGGCGTTTTTCCAGAGCAAGAAACAAACTTTCACAGTCGAACATCTTTATCTTAAATAGGTCATCACAAAAAAGTGAAGTTTGAGAAAAATTGTTTTTATGCAAAAATTCACTGTGACCAGAAAGAACCTTCCAAGGTGATGACATTGGGTGCCATATCTCAGAGAAATTTGCTTCAAGCTCCCCTAGCCAGAAAAATGCGTACCAAGAAAGCTCTGCCAGCAGAGATTTTTCTGGAATTTTATTTTGGGTACTCCCTCGACTTTTTATGGGAGTAGAAATGTTCCATCACTATCAAATCTGGCGAAACATTCTGATGCTAACTTAAAGAAGTGGTTCAAACACATCAATCTCTCCCTTCTGTAAACACTGCCAACGTGGAAACCCCTTCAAGCAGTTCTACTCTCCCCCATGGGTTGCTGTGTGTCAGAATCTACTCAAAACCAGAGTGAGTTTGTTTTGGGTTTTTTTTTTCTGCTGCTGTTGTTGTTGTTTAGAATTATCCAGTGGTGAAATCAAGCTGTTTCTGATTAGCAATCAGCCTTTCAACCCATTGAAGTTGCTGAATTAAAGAATAATAGAAGCATAACTTTATTTCAAAAGACACAAAGACAATTAATATGTTGTATAAAAAGAAGAAAATGCAGTGATGGGTACAAAGACACTTAACAATATGTTGTACAAAACTTTAAAAATGCAGTGTTTGCAAGTGGTAAGGAAAAAATTCATAAATATACCAGAAACCTTTAGATGCTGAAGAGCAAAACATTTTAGGAATTTTCATGCTAAAAGTAACTTGATACTAGGACTATGAGAACACTATTGTAAAGGGATATTCTTTATATACCATGAAAATTCAAAATACATCTTTAACCAAGGCTGAAAATAAATAAGTAGTAACACTGGAGAAAGTCAGGAATCAAATGCTCCTTGCATGATGTCTTTGGAGCATTTCCCAGCATTATGATGGTAATTCTACAGTTTTGTTGTTTTTACAAAATTATGAAGGTCAACAACAAATGGGGATGGATTTCACCCACCAGAGGACCTTCAGAAACTTTACTTAACATCGCTAGATTAAGGTCTTTTGAAAATGAATGAAGAGTTACCAGGCTTACTGTTTGCTGATAAGAGGATTGCCATTTCATTTGCACTATTTGCATTTATCTTTTTGTGCACTTGAAATGCCCACAGCTGAGAATGTGTTGCTTTTGAATGCAAATAAGCAGATGAACCATATTTTCCTCATCCAATATTCATTCTATTTCTCCATTGGTTCCGCTTTCTAAATAGCAGGCCACACTTGTATCTTTTTCTCTACCACAAAGGAAAAGTATTCAAGAGTCAGAACTCAACTGTGGATCCATAACCTCAGCGATCAGAGAACAGCTCTGGTAACTCTTCGGGTTTTACACCTGCCTCTAATTTAATCACCTACTGTGACTGTTGCTCAACACCAAAATAACTCAAGTAGTCTTCATCTGCCAAGGAGGGGGTGGATGGAATTCTTAAAAAGGAAGTTTACTAAGAGAATTTCAACTACTCTGACACATCTCTAAGAAAAAAGAACTTAAAAGCTATTTTTTCAAGTGATTAACATTGATTAATTCACAACTAAAAAGATGATTTGCATAATTTTAGAATATATAATTAACTCAATGATTTGTCTGAACACTTCAGACATAAAGAGTTTAGTTTTTCCAGGTTTTTTCCTTCCTTGAATCAAGTTACTATTTATACTTATGCTTACGGTAACTGAATCAAGGTAGTAGGGAACAATGTTGTGTCAAGGGAGGTAGCAGACTGTGGAGGACAGATCAAAGGCTTTGAAGTTACACATGTGAGTTTCATTCTTGACTCTAGGACTTGTTAAATAACCTTGGACAAGCCATTTAATCTTATCAAAACTTTATTTTCTTATCTGCAGGAGGGCATATAACTCTAACCTTGCAAGATTTGGAAATTGGGCTTAGCCCCGGTGGCGTAGTGGTTGTGTAAGGGACTGAGGCCCACTGGGTTGGAGGTTCAAATCCAGCAGCAAGGCTGGGCCTCCTACTCCCACCACCAGAGGGCAGTGATGCCCCCAAAACAAAAACAAAACAAAACAAAAAAAATTTAGTAATTATTAGATGACATATTACACACTTAGCCAAGGACTATGTCAATAAGCAAGTTTGGTGTCGTTATTTACATGGTGATCGTGACTTTCTTGGTTTGTAGCATTGATCTAAAATTGATTTTATGCTTATGCTAAATTCATTGCAAACCTAGAATTTTATTCAATATCACAAGTGATATAGAGTGAGTAAGGGGTGTGGAATAGAAAACAGAGAGTCATTCTTTCCAAACACCTTCTCACTTATCAAAACCATGTACCTACTCATAATAATTTTAAAAACTATCAATTTATAATTCTTCCTTATATATGGATGAAAAAATTCACAGAATTACTGCACAAAAAATGGTCAACATTAAAATATTCCAGGACATAGCATTTAATCAAGAACCAATTATAGAAGAAGAAACCTGTGGCAGTCATGTGCTTATGTTAATTTTATGTTTGAAATGTACGGGTGCAGTCTGGCCTGTTAATCAGAAGAAAGCCATTGAGTAGCTGATGAGGCCTCTGTGTGGGCATGGCTTTCACCTGAGACTCCTGGGAAATCTCACGGTATTTCCCTCGTGAAGATGAGAAACTATCTTCCCCAGTTGTTGGGAGTTAGTTTTAGAGACAATTAATCACAGACAAGCTGGCAGCGTCGGAGAAGTTGGAGGAGGCAGCGGAGAGACCACTCGGCTTTGCTCTCATGAAGACAGACCTCTGAAGCTGGAGTGGCATGCTGTTGATGGACCTGAGCCCTGGAAGCGAGGAGCCATGGGGAGACCCCTGCCAGCGCCAGAATTCTGCACCCACTGACCTGTGACTTCCTGAGTTGGAAGCAGACATTATAGACTGATTGCAGGCATATGAGTTAATATTAGACTTAGGACTTTGCACTGGATTGGATTGGGATGCCTTCTTAATGTCACATTTCTTTTGTATATATACCCTTTCCTTATACCTATATGCGTGTCTCTGACATTTGTTCCTCTAGTCTATCCGGACTAACTCAAAACCCAAGTTGCACTGAAGTCTAAGAAACTAGACTTCAAGGATAAATGGAATGTTAACTGAGATGTTTAATCCACATGAAGTCTAAGCAAACCAACTAAGATATCCACATTTGTGCCCACTCACAAAAAGGTGATAAATGGAACATGATAGTCATAAAATAATGTCATGAATGATGCATATGAATAAAATTTGCTTTATATAATTTAAAAACTGTTAGCTCAGCATATCATCAAGGAACTAGCTGAAATTTAAGTTCTATTCAGAAGAGGATGTGGAAGGAGTTAATCCATTGCTAATGCCAGATGGCTCTTGGCTGAAAACAGAGAATACCAGTAAGATGTTTACCAATGTTTTATTGATTATGATAATATATTTGATTGTGTCAGCTATGAAACCTTATTAATAAATTTGTGAAGAATAGAAGTCCAGAAACAACTATTGTGCTCATGGGAAACCATCACAGAGACTAAAGCCACTCCTTCACACAGAACAAAAAAATACTATATGGTTAAAAATCAGAAGCAGTGAGTGAGCATGACATTATTTCATCGTACTTAGTCAATATGCTGAGAAAATACACCAATTAACTGAAATATATGTAGAAGAAGGAGACATTAATATTGATGGAAGTTAACTACCCTTGATATGTAGATGATGGAACCTTGGGTAATGAAACTGAATTAGATTTATGAAAATCAAAGATTGCAATCTTTCATAAGGATTGCTCCTCAAAAAAACAAAAATCCTCACAACTGGAAGAAAAAGAAACATGATAATCATGATAAACAATTAAGAATTTTGTAGATCCTCACGTGGTGCCCATGGAAATAACAATCAAGAAATCAATGATGTATGCATTGGGAATATTTGATGCAAAAGACCTCTTTGAGCTATAAAAAACAAAGGTGTCCCTTTAAGGATTAAGGTGCACCTGGGCCAACCTTGGCAATTTTTATCCCTTCATTACATATGCAACAACTGGAAAAAAATAAGGAATACTAAGAAAGAATTAATGTATTTGAATAAGGATTCTGGTGAAGAATATTGGCTATGCCATTGACTTCCAGAAAGATACACAAATGTGTCTTTTGAAAAGTATAGTCAATATGCTCCTTAGAAGTGAGGAAGGTGAAACTTTATCTCAAGTACTTTGGACATGTTATCAAGAACGACCAGTGCCTGGAGAGATTTATTATTATTATTATTATTATTATTATTATTATTATTATAAAATTGAGGGCTAGTGAAAATTAAGACCCTGAATGAAATGGAGTGACAAAGTGGCTGAAACTATGAGTTCAAGGAAAATTGTAGATGGGTGTGTGTTAATTTAGCCTGACTAAAGAAACAAGGCCGGAGAGACTCACATGTGTATTAGAAAGAAGTTTATATACAAGAGCAATTAAATATTGAGAAAACACCCTAGTTCAATCCAGATCAAGTGTATCAGTCCAATATTAGCCCATATGTCTGATACCAATCCGTAAATTCCTCTTCAGACTCACAAAACACATGCAATGCTGCTGAATGCAGGAAGATCACAGTCCAGTGGGTGCAATGTCTTGTGAATCCAGTGGCAGTAGAAGCATCTCAGTAGTGGCAGGGGTCTCCATGTGGCTCCTCCAGTGCCAGCATAATGTCATGTTACTTGTCAGTAGAGCATCTCTCAAGGTCTGAACTGAGAGAGAAAGCTTTTCTCACCTTCATGGATGAAATGCAGAAATTTCCAAAATCCTCAGGAGAAGACCATGTTCACACAGAGGGCTCATTGGCTTTGACTTGATTGACAGCCTAGACTCAACTCCTACACAATCATCAAATTGACACCAGAGTATGCAACTACCACAGGGTGCAGGATCAAGCAGTGTTTCCCTCTGTTGTAAATAGGGTGACTAAAAATGGAACCAGTTCAATGGCTTCTAACAACAATATAACTTGTCACACTCCAAGATGTCTTTTAAGTCCATGCCTATGTATTAGTGAACATATAAATGTAAGAACCATCAAAAGCATAGGAAATAAAAAAAGAATCAAGGGAAAGTATAAAGATCTGGAATGCGGTATATGGACTGAGGAAGTTACTAATTAAGCACACATACACACAATTCCATTAACATTATAGTTAGTAGCAATAGTAAGAGTACTTGTAAAAACAACAAAGAAGTTTACATTATTAAATGACAATTTGGGCAGTTCCCGATTTCGTGAACTTGCTAAAATAATTTCTTTTGGAAATATTAGTACAAAACTGGCCCCAAGGAGGTAGATATTATAGTTATTCACAATGTTCCAGTTTTCTGAAAGGCTATACCATTCCATTATCCCTAGTACCACCCCGAACTCCTCCTCTCCATGTTGTCCCTCTAGTCCCAGGGCTCCACAATTCATTTCAGTGTCTCAGAGAACTCACAAACCCTTATGTGGTTGTTGAGGCTAGCAAGTCCTAAATCTGGAGGGTAGTTACCTGTCTGGGAACTTTTTTTATTTACATGGAAACGTAATCAATTAATATGGCCCTTCTAGCTAGAAGTCTCTATGAAATGTATTACAACATGGACTCTATAGCTGCAGGTAGAATCTAATTTTGGTGTGCATAGTCTACTATTCCAATAGAAGGATTAGCTCTGTGTGGCCGTTGCAACAAATTATGGAAGCCACCACAGAAGCAGTTTGTGAGAAACATTTTGTGTGAGACTCAGTGAGGAAGGGTAGATCGTGGATGCTTTTCTCACCCCCGTTTTGTCACAGTAGGAGAGGCAGAGGAGGTCAGAGATGCCCATTTCCCTGGCTGCTTATTGCACACACCATATCAGGCTCTTGACTTGTGGGGCTGGAAAACTGGTGAATCCGATGAGGGAATAGGCTGCCAGCTCTAGTGCAGAGTCAAAACACAGGGAGCAAACCAGAAACCTGATCCAAAACAAAGGAACCAACTTCCTCATGTTTTCTCAGTGCAAGTGAAGAATTCTGCAAGGCTAATAACTTCTGAATCACAATTTGTTTTTGAACAGCACAAAAGGCAACTGTACATGTGGACTTCTCTAGAGGAAATACACAGAAATCAAATCGACTACATTTGTGGAAAGAGATAATTATCATCAGGAATAAACAGGCCAGGGGCCAGCTCTGGAACAGGCCATTCTGATATGCCTGACTCAAGCAATTTTACTTTCAATTGCCTCATATACATGTGAAAGTTGGTCATAGAATAAGTAATTCCAACCCCCCCCCACACACACAAACACACACAAATAAATTAATTTCAACTGTGGCATTGGTGAATATTGAAAGTACCATGGACTGCCACAAAACAAAACAACGCTGTTTTGAAGAAGTAAAGCCTGAATGCTCCTTAGGGGCAAGGATGGCGAGACTTCGTTTCGTGTATTTGGGGGAGGTGATCTGGAGACACCAGTCTTTGGAGAATGACATCATGCGTGGTAGAGTGGAGAAACAGCTAAGAAGACTTGCTATGAGATTGATTGCCCAATGCTTGCAACACAGGGATTTGACAGAGGAGCCATTGGAAGGATGGTGCAGGACCTCGCAGTGTTTTGTTTTGTTGTACTTACGGTCACTATGAATGGGAAGTGACTCAAAGACACCTCACAACTGCATATTTATCAATATATTTTGTACTTTTAGTTATGTCTAATAACGACTTTCACTGTCTTTATAAAATATTGATTCAGACAAAGGAATAGACTAAAGGGTTTTGCTCAACTAAATGTCTACAATCAAGAGCCTAATGGTAAAACTAGGTAGCAATTCACATTTCAGATAATTGCCCATGGTCTTGTCTACCTATTTAGATACAAAATGCTACTCATTCTTTTGGGTTATAGTTACTACCTCACTCTTTGGAAGGTTCTATTTTCAGTATAATTAAGGTAATTTATCCAACATGATTAATGTAATGTTCTGTATTGCAATGAAAAGACCCATATGCATACAGATGCACTTAATTCAAGCCACATAGTCAACAAATGTTTCATAGAACAAAATAATGGGATGAAATACAGAAAACAGCTGTTTTCTAGGGAAAAAACCTACCACCATTATAGTAAAAAATATAAAATAAAATTGTTGAGGGTTTTTAAAAATAAAAATGCTTGCATTCATAGATTCTACTTTGACAAACCATTTTCTCTAAAATCTTGTTACAAAATTACTATATGGTTGATGAATAAGTGTTCCTTGTATGAAGAAATTATTGCTGCATTTGTGTGTATGAGACAGAGAGTTAATGAGGGGATGCATTTCAAATCATCAATTTTGTATTTAATATTTTATACTACTAATCAAATCCCCCAGTAGCTTACCCCAATCCTCCCTTTGATTTTTCTTCTCTCTCTTGTGTAACCTTCATTCACGTTATGCCTGTGAACACTCCAGCTTTATCATCCCTTCTTTGTCCTGTACCCTTCCACCTGAAAACCCCCAAGTCTGTTCCCTTTGGTATAAAAGTAAGTCTTTTTTTCCTTGTTAACTCTTGTCTCATACAGTATTTGTCCTTTGTGACTGATTAATTTCACTCCGTGTAACATTCTCCAAGACTGTCCTCGCTACGTGTGCTTCATTGTTTCATCATTGTGTGTCAGTGAAGCACAGTGTTCCATTATGTCT
Organism: Nesogale talazaci; assembly: GCA_004026705.1. NCBI lineage: Eukaryota > Metazoa > Chordata > Mammalia > Afrosoricida > Tenrecidae > Nesogale > Nesogale talazaci. The sequence continues at coordinate 65,424 of PVJH01003457.1, forward strand.
ATATCAAAGTGTCTTTCTCTATTCTGCTCAAGTCAGCATTTAGGTTGTGCCCATCTTCTTGCTTTTGTGAAAAGTACTCCAATAGACATAAGGATGCATGTATCTGGGCATATTGTGACTTTTACTTTTTTAGGGCTTATTACAAGCAGAGATATACATGGAACTTCTATGCCCAGTTGTTTAATGAAGCACCACCTCACTTTCCATAGTGGCTGTGCAAATTTACATCTCATCAGCAGTGTTTGAGAATCCTAATCTCTCTACCATCTCCATCATCTTGATAATTTTCCATTATTATTATTATTATTATTTGCCATTGACAAATAGTATTATTATTATTTGTCAGTGACAATTTGATTGTCAGTTTTCATGTAACATGGTATCTCATTGTTGCTATGATTGGCATTTCCTGGATGGCTGGTGACCATGAATGAGTACTTCTTCATATGTATGAGGGGGTACCCAAAGCTTTGTAATTGATTTTTTTTTACAAAATAACCTTATTTTCTTCAAAACACTCTCCATTACACTTATTTATCAAATCTATAATTCCATCCTTGGAAACATTTTTCAAACTCATCTGTTTGGATGGCTGATAGTACCTCCTTCATTTTTTTTCTTGACTTACCTTATGTGGTCAAATTGCTGTCCTCTCATGTCCGTCTGTATTTGCAGAAGCAGAAAGAAGTCACACAAGAGAAGTCAGGAGAGTAAGATGGATGGGCCAGAGAAGCATGCTGGTTTTTGCCCCAAACTTGTACAGTAAGATGGCTGCGTAAGCAGATGGCTGAGTTGTTGTGCTGGCAAAACCAGTCCCCATTTGTCACAACTCAGGCCTTTTTGTGTTGCAAATTGTTACTCAATCAGGCTGAGCCCCAGTGGCGGAGTGGTTGAGTGTGGGACTGCGGCCCACTGGTTTGGGGGTTCAAATCCCGCAGCAGCTCTCAGGAGCAAGGCTGGGAAGCTCCCACGACCACCAGAGGGCAGTGATGCCTCTCCCAAAAAAAAAAAAAACAAGTTTTTATTCGATATTTTCAGGACCTCTAAAGAGAAAACTTGATTAACAGTCTGACCTGGTGGAATGAATGCCAAATGCACCAGTAGTCAACATTTTCATTCATCAAGTGGATTGATGTCATTAACTTTAACTCATTAGATGAAGTCTTTTGATGCACATATGTGTCCTTTAAGAATTAAAAGCATAAACAGTTTTTAATTGCTACAGAGTTCTGTGAGCATTCTTTAAATTAAACAGTAATCCAAATTAACTTGGGAAAATATGATATAAGTGGTAAATTAAAAAGCAGAAATTGATGATAAAAACCATTCCAATCGTGCCATAAAGTACATTGCTACAAAACAAGAGGTTTATCTGAAGCAAAGGATCTGGGGCTGAAGATTTGGAAAGAAGAATTAAAACCAGACTTTAAAACCAGCAATGGAAGTTTGAAATAAACATTTTGGATTGTTTACAGAGAAAATACATCAATCCCACCCAATTTAGGTCTTATAAAGTACAAGTATAATTTACAAGGCAATTTCACATATCTCTTTTGAGCATCAAAAATATTCTGTGAGTTAATTATTATTCTTACATCACAGAACAAACAACAGGAAAGAGTAAAATAGAGAGTGTCCACCTCCCCTACCCCAAGCTCCACAAGTAAGCCACAAAGGAATGTAGTATTAGTCACATCTTCTGATCCATCATTGATGCTACAGCTGAGAAAGCACACAAAAAAATGAAGAGAAAGAAGAAAGCAAGGTCAAGGGGAAACATGGAATGTGACTCAGAATTACATTGGCTTGAATTTTTAGTCATGATAATTTTGAGAGTTTAGCGAGTAAGGTCCAGCAACTTGGGAATCAAATCTGAAAAACAGATGGTAGAGTGATTCAACATTGAGGACTGGCGATTAGACATAGCAAGGTTAAAAACACGGGGAGGGGGCGATTGTTGAGGGCAGTAATGAGAGTATCACAGGAAAAGAGAACCAGGTCAGGGACAGGAAAGTGAAGAAAGAAAGTGACTTATAGGCTAAGTTTGGGGAAGGCTTGGTGGTCTCCCTCCCACTGGCAAAACTGAAAATATCAGATTTTCATTTTCTCAACCTCTTTTGAGTCAAAAGCACAAAAGCATTTGGAGCTAAAATAGATCATGCAGGGCTTAGGGCAATTCTGTGAGCTTTTCAATGGTCTCTCACTAATTTCAATTCACTTGAAATCCCTCAGCGATCTGTAGGGTTTGGCTGCTATTGTTTATTGGTTGATTTTTATATTTTCTTAAAGACAAAAATACGTTAACTCATTTTTGTTTCTTTTTTTTTATGCCCTTCCTCAAATTCCAAATTTCTAAAATTGATAGAAAGCATTAAAAACTAATAAAGGGTATAATCTGATTCTAAGTCATTTGGAGAAATGAGTAGGAAACCTCTTTGCTATCAAGTCAATTCTAACTCAATAGCAACCCTGTAGGACAGAGGGGAACTGCCCGTGTAGGTTTTCCAAAGCCAGAAATCTTTATGGACGCAGGTTGTCACGTATTTCTCCCACAGAGGAGTGAATTCTAACCACCAACCTTCCTATTAGCAGTCAGCACAGATTGCTCCTATTAGGAAAGCAAAGCTTAAAACATGCCAGGGAGGAAACCACTGAAAAGATTCAGTCAGCTGAGCAGATACAAAGATTCATTGTTTAGTGAAAAAAGTAGAAACAGAATTGGTTGTCAGTACCAATCATCTGAGCAACTAATAAGCTGCCTTTCTTGCAACAACCACTATGCCACCGGGGTTCAGCCTCCCCCCATCTTTTTATTCAACTTTTTAAATTTCTGTTTTGTCTCTGTTATTGTTGTTATTACCTATATAAGATAGACATGGGAAGCAAGCTTGAGGAGAAATAAAGGGGACCCAAAGTTCTGGAGGGACTTGTGGAGGGTAGGAGTCAGGAAAGGAAGCAGTGAGCAAACAACCTCATGAACAGAGGAACAACTAAGGAATTAAAACCAACAATGAAGATGATATAGATATCCTAGGGGGTGTTGGAGAAGAATTTCTGAGAGGCAGAGAAGGGCAAGCATTATGTTGAGACAGCAGGAAGGTAAAAGAAAACAGAGGAAAGATCTAGGAAACAAAGCTAAGGATAGAGGTATAAACATGTGTGTACACATGTAAACACATTCATTCATAAAAATAGAGGTATTGTCCGAGGCACATATATTTATATGATAATACACTGAGCTAATCGATGAACTTTGGGTCTTTGCTTAAGCCCTGCCCACACTTTGTTCCAACAACCTGGTATTCTGTGATGCTCACCCTCTCAACACGATTGCTGAAGACAAAAGGGGTGCTTAAGAAAGGGTGCCTGGCTATCAAAAAATGTAGCTTCTGGGGCCTTGAAGACTTGAAGCTAAAAAAAATGATCATCTAACAGAGAAACAACAAGCCCACTTGGAAGAAGCACATCAGCCTGTGAAATTATGAGTTGTGAATAGGATTGGGTAAAAGACACCAGAAGACCAAAATCAACAGAGAAACTATCTGATGACACTGGGACATCCCCTCCCAGAAGGGGCATAAGGGAGAGATGAGTCAACCAGGGCACAGTATAGAACTGATGAAACATACCATATTCCTCTGGTTCCTTGAGACTTCCTCATTCCCCACTATCATGATCCCAGTCCAGTCTTTCACCGCAGGCTAGACCAAAGCATGTACACAACTAAGGATAAGAGATAAGAGCTCACAAATAGAATCTAGGAACAGGAAAGGAAGTTGTGATTTCAGGAAGGTTTGAGGAATGTGGGGAGGGGAAGCTAGCAAGGGGGAACTAATTGCAATGATCAACATATAACCACCCCCCCTCCCAGGGGGATGAACAGTAGGAACCATGAAGGTGAAGAGACAGCGGTTGGTGTAAGATATAATAATAATAATTTATAATTTATCAAGGGGTCATGAGGGTGGGAGGGGAAGAGGGGAAAAAAAGAGGAGCTGATACCAATGACTCAAATAGAAATTAAATGTTTAGAAAATAATGATGGCAACAAATGAATAAATAGGCTTGATACAATTGATGAATAGATTGTTGTAAGATCTGAAAAAGCACCCAATAAAATGATCTTTTACTAAAAAAGATGATAACTGCTACAAATAATATAAGTAAATAATATCTGTATGGCAATGAAAAAAGAAATTAAATAACAACAAAAATATGAAGAAAGGTATTTTGAAAAAAGAGTAAAATGTTTTTTAGTGATGTAGCCAAAATATGAGATACAGTAAAGAGAAAAGTCAATTACAATGACAGTTCTTCAACACTAGCTAAAACTTAAGATAAAGGATTTCAGCTGGATTACAAATGCAAGTTGGTTCCGTGGTGGTAAAAAATATTTAAAAATTCACATTAAGTGATGGACATATTAGTTCATTTCTTTTTGCACAGAACTAACTCAGAGAGAAATAGTCATAATGTAAATGTTTGTTTTTTTCATGAATGACTACATAAAGAATGAAAAGTGGCAGGGAAATGAGTGAATATTTTGTAATAATGAGAATTCAATGAAGTTTAGTGCATATATTTCTATTGTTTGATCTTGTCAAGTAGATTACTGCTCATAGCAACTCTATTTTAAACAGACAAAACATTGCCCAGCTTTATCCCACCCTCAAAATTGTTATGTTTGAGACCATTGTTTCAGCCACTGTGTCAACTATTTTCTTTGCGGGTCTTTCTCCATATAAAGCTTGATGTCCTTTTCCAGGGACTAGTCTCTCTTGATTACACTTCCAAAATTTGAAAGATAAAGTCTTGCCATCCTCTCGTCTAGAGAATAAAGTTGTTTTTCTGAAAGTCCATGGAGCTTGCAATATTCTTCAACCATATAATATTTTAAATGTATCAATTCTTTTTGGTCTTCCCTAATCATTGTTCAAACCTCACATGTATAGAAGGTGTTTAAAATACCATAGATGTGGTCAGACTCACCTTAATCCTCAAACAGACATCAGCGCTTTAAAGAGGTCTTGTGCACCAGTTTTACCCAGTGCGGCATGGTGATTTCTTGGCTTCTCTTTCATTGAACATCAATTACAAACCCAAGCAAAATGAAATTCTTGACATCTTCAATCTTCCTATTTATCCTGACATGATCTATTGGTCTGCTTGTGAGGAATTTGGTGTTCTTTACATAAAATTGTGATCACTATTGAAAGCCTTAGTATTTGACTCTCACCAGTGAGTGCATCAAATTCTTTTTACTTTCAGCAAGCAAGCCTGTGCCATTTACGCATCATAGGGTTTTAATGAACATGTCCTCAATCCCAATGACATGTTGTTGCTCATATAGTCCACTTCTCACATTATTTACACAGCATGAAGATTGTATGAATATGGTGAAAGAATGAAACCTGACATCAAATTTTCAACAATGCTGTTTCCCCTTATAATGTTCAAACAACTGCCTCTGGGTCTCCATACAAGTTCTGCAAGAGCACTATTTAGTGCTGTGGAATTCTCAGCCTCTCAATGTGAGGTATCTCTGTTATGATCCACAGTCAGTTGCGGCATCAATTAAACAAAGGAAAGTGTCTTTATGCTATTTTCTGCTTCCAACCAAGTTCAAGTTCAATGCAATGATACTCTGCCTTTCACATCCTCTTCTGAATCCCTCTTGAATATCTGGCATCTCCCTGTTAATATACTGCTGCAACTGTGTGTAAATAGTCTTCAACAAAATGTTAATTGCACAAGATATATTAAGGTTTTCTCTTTTTACATTTAAAAAATTACTTTCTCTTTCCTCCCTTATCCTACTCCAGCCCATAGTTAGCAATCTTGCATGTTATATTAATAATGTTTGATAATTCTACATTCCTGAAGACTGGCTTTTCACTAATGCCTTCAGTGTACCTCGAACTTCTTCAATGTCATTGATTCTTGACCATATGCTACCCCTTGAAATGGTTAGATTGTTAGACAATTCTTTTTGGTGAAGTAACTGTTCAAATTCATTCTGTCATCATTTGATGCTTCCCATATCCTTCAATATTTTTCCCATAGAATTCTTCAAAATTGTAACTCAAGCCTTGATTTTTTTCTTCTTTTGTTTCACCTTGAGATGTGACTCATGTGTTTTTCCCTTTTGCCTTTCTCACTCCAGTTCTTTTCAAATTTAATAACAATGCCTTATTTTGCCTTTATGAGCAGTCATGTGAAAATTTCTGTTTATCTCTTTTAAATAATTTCTTTCATTTGCTTTAACTACTCTATAATCAATGTGTTAGTCCAGGCAGACTAGAGGACAAATTTCAAAGACACGCATATGGCTAGAAGGAATGGGTTTATATTCAAGAGGAACAGGACATTGAAAAAACATCCCAGCCCAGTCCAGCTCAAAGTCACAACCCCGATATTTACCCACATGCCCAAAATCAGTCCATAAAGTCTCGTTCTGACTCTCGAAGTCACAGGGCAGTGGGTACAGAGTCCTGGCACCAACAGGGGTCTCCCCATGGCTCCTCGCTTCCATGGCTCAGGGACTGTCAACAGAATGCTGCTCCAGCTTCAGAGGTCTGGCTCCATCAGGGCAAAGGTATGTGGTCTCTCCACCAGCTCTTCCAGCTTCCTAGACACTGCCAGCTTGCCTGTGATTAATCATCTCTCAAACTAAATCCCAACAACTGGGGAAGATAGCTTCTCATCTTCACGAGGAAAATACTGTGAGATTTCCCAGGAGTCTCAGGTGAAAGCCATGCCCACACAGAGGCCTCATCGACTACTCAATGGCTTTCTCCAGATTAACAGGCCAGACTCCACCCCTACATTTCAATCATAAAATTAGCATATGCACATGACTGCCATAATCAAGAACAAATTTTTAGAGTCACTCCTGATGTCCAATTTGATCCTTTCTTTCCTGTCTTTTTTGTGACACTTAGCTTTCTTCATGTATGATTTTATTGACAACGTCTCACAACTGGTCTGGTCTTTGGTCACTGTGCTCACTGTGTCATATCTGTCCTGGAGGTGGTTCCTAAAGTTATGAGTATGTGCTCAAGTTTATGTATTGGTTCTTGTGGACTTGTTTTAAATTTGCTCAGCTTCAACCTGAATTTTCAACAAAGCAAATTTGTATTCTGTCCCACACTTGGCATCTGGCCTAGTTTGGCTAGTAATATTGAACCTCTCTGTTGTCTTTTCCCACAAATATTGTTAATTTGATTCAAGGGTATTTATTATATCTGACAATGTCTATATGTATAGTCATAATTTATGATGTTGAAAATAGATAGTTGTATTAATAAGCGATTGGTCTTGCAAAATTCTGTTATGTGATGCCCACCTTCATTTCTAGAATCAAGGCCATATTTTTCTTTTCCTTTTTTTTTTTTTGGTGGGGGGAAGCATCACTGCCCTCTGGTGGTTGTTTAGCTACCCAGCCTTGCTCCTGGATTCGAACCGCCAAGCCTGTAGGCTGTAGTCCTGCACTCAACCACTTATGCCACCGGGGCTCAGTCCAAGGCCATATTTTTCTAATATTGACTTTTCCTCTTTGTTTTCAACATTTGCCTTTGAATCACCAGTGATTTTCAATGCATCTTGATTGTGTTCATCTGTTTGTCTTGTTTTTGCTCGATTTCAAACTGTAGTAAAATTAATTAATCTCTTCATCACTGGCTTTCATTGTTGTAAAATAGAGCAATAGTTGTTTGAACTGATATACTTGCAGGCATGCAGACATTATTCTGTCACATATAATATTGTATTCAAAAAGATCTTGAAAAATCAAGATCATCTTTTTGATGATTAAGATGAGGCCATTCCTCTTGAATTTGTCACTCTTGGCATATTAAACCAGAAAATTGTGCAATTCCAAAAGAACAGCACTAACCCATTTCAGCTTTTTAATGCCTAGAATATCTAGCTATTTGTTCCATTTCACTTTTGTCAATTTTCAGTTTTCTTGGGCTTGTGCTTAATTCATTCATGTTTCAATGATTAATGAATAATTGCAACTGTGTTTCTCACCAGCAGATAAAATTCTTAAAGCTTTGGTACATCCAAATTATTAAGGTCATACAAGCTTTGAGGTAGCAGCTCTTCCCAAATTATATTTTGAGTGTCTTCCAATGGAAGAAATTATCTTCTGGGACCATATGAAATAATATTGTGCAGGTATTCATAAAATTTTCTGTGACTGCATTCTTCCAATTTTAGTATATGTGCTGCCGAAGCGAGCACATGACTGCGTTCTTGTAAGTGGATTTCTGACCCATCCTTCCTAGTATGTTCTCAGTCTGGAAGCTCCACTGACACCTTTTCACCACATGCAGCCCTACTCATTTTTGAAAGACTGATGTCATAGCTCCTGGCATCACAGCAACACACATGCCCACACTGTGGCACAAACCAATAGGTAGTTCAAGTCATAAAGGTTTATATTTAAAATAATAAGAAACAAGGCTGAAGAAAACAAGGAATAAGGCATGCTTATGTTGCCAGAGGAATAAGGAATTAGCAAATATTTTTAGAGCCTGTGGTAATGACATTTCATAAATATTTAAACTATTCTTTGTTTCAACTGCAAAGATATAGCTGAATGTGATTGAACTTACTAAATCTTAAATTATACAAAAAAGAACAATAATATTTCAAATATGAAAAAGACACCTGTAAGAAATGAAAACTTCAGTTTTAAACATTAATGACTTAGGAAAAGACTCAAATCCAGATATATTATTTTCTTTATGTAGGAAAGTAGAAAATTGAATTTAAAATTTACTCACCAGAGAAGACATGAGAACAAAGCCTACTTTCAAGCAAATATATATTTTTAAAACTCTTTTGAAGAAATCAATTTGAGGTGACTCTCAAGCAAGAATTTTGTGCATGTGCACACACACACACACACACACACACACACACACCTCTGTCCCAGGGTAAAACCTCTTTCTTTCTGGTCCTTACTACATAGTTTTCTGATTTCACAAAATCAGATATTCTGGAACTAGGTTATTTGCAACAGTGTGAAATGCAATAAACTATAGTTTCATCATACATCAAATGAGTTTAACAAACTGTGATACATAATCATTCTTTTTGTCATCTGTCTTTGTTAAAAAAAAAAGGTCATCAAACTAAAAGTAAGAAAATTAGTAAATTAAACAATGAGTACCGTCTTCTAAAAGTAATACACTGTGAATACATCATGCTGTATTACTAAAAATGCATTTTACTTAAGACATGATAATATGAGCACAGTAATGTGGATGCATGTGTATGTAAAAGAACACTTATTGTGAATTATCCTGTGTGTATAATTCTTTTTATAGCCTGTTCTCTTCATTTTCTCCTTTTTAACTCTAGAAAATCCAGTGGTTGATTTTAAGTCCATTTTCTACATTAGACAATATTTGTGACTATTGATCAACCACACTTAAAAGATTCACTTTCTTTTCTTTCATGTCAATTAGCTACATTTACCCCTATTTCTTCCATGACTATTCTGCAGTAATTTCTTTGCTGATGCTTCCAAATTTAAATTCTGTGGACAGTTTCATTTGTACCAAACAATTCTGATACCATTACTGATGATGAAATCCAGATTTTCATGGCTGGTCCCTTATCTGAATTCCTAATTCATAGAGTTAGTTTTCTGTTGCCCATCTTCAACAAATGTAGAACTCAATAATATACTTGATCCTGTAACTGTATGGGGTTAGCACCACCTACCGCAGCTCTGCAGAAGATCTGCTACATCTTCTGACTCCCTAAAACCTTAAATGTTAATAACAATATTTTCGACCTAACTGACTACTGATAAAATGAAGTCTATTGGCACATATTTAGTATGGTATGTGTATATGGTATTCTTATGAAAAAAGAAGTTAGAGAAAATAAATCATTCAGAAAAATATAAAGAAAATATATACTTCTAACATTCTTTGTATTGCTTGTACATTTGCATTGTAATTTTACTATACATTTACAGTGAATCGTCTTGTAGTTGACTAAGCTGGGGAAGAAGAGAATAGGAGTTGGTCTTGCTGTCTGAGGGGCTTCAGAAGCAAAGGAGGGAAAGAAGATGGAAGGTAAGAGAGCAGAAGCAGACACAAGTGATGTCGCTTTATGACAGCACATCATAATTTCTATCTGACAGTTTTATTAATGTCTATAAAAATGTTTATATATGGTACCAATTATTATAGTAGTACAATGTGTACTACAGTTGATTTCATGCAATTATGATTTAATATGGCATATTTATGTTTGTTTAATTTATTAGAACTATGACTTGTTTGAATTGTGCATATGCTTTGAGAAACAACTTTTTATAATAGATTTGTGTATGTTCTATAGGATAATAAAGTACAGGGACTGTATTCTTCATGCATTTGTCAATGCAATGCAATAAGTTATTGAATACGACTTTTCTATCTATAACTTTTATTACTCCCTCCAAATGACTTTAGCTTTCCTGGTGGGTTTAAGTAAGGAGGTGGTGGAAGATACTGTTTGGATTATATAAGTCAGCTGGGAGTGATGATTCACTGAGTTAATTATGATTGCCATTCTACTGAGTTTCAAATGAGCTAGCTCAGAAGCAGAAAGAGACATTTTTCTGCCATCACAAGAGCATAAACAGGAGTAGAACAAAACCTAGATTCCTGGGTTTTGAACCTCTTTGCACCAGTAGAACGCCATGACCCATGAAGAATTGCTCAGGAATGCTCATTCCAGAGCCAGTAGCGTAGCACGAGACTAACAGTGCACTTGGCAGCCAAAGAACAAGGAAGGCTGCATGTTTGGGACAGGAAGCTGGAGTGGGAGGCCTCAGGGCATTATGAGGGAGCTGTGGGTTACCTAACTCTTGGTGAGCTGACCAATGGAGTGCCTTCAAATTGAGGCATATCGCTGATTGGCATGTCCTTTGGAAATTTATTAACAGCTTTAAAAGCACTGAGTAACTTGGCCTGACTGAACAACTCTATCCTGTGCTTTTCCCTCCTGAATTGTAATCTATTATCTTCCTTCATGAATGTCATAGCATGAGTCAGTGAATTCCATGTGGCCATGAATTTTCCAATCCAGACACAGAAGTAGAATGAATAGAGTGAAAGGGGAGGTATATTTGTCATCTTCCTGTGACAATCAGCAATCAGCTTGAGAAATGGAGGAGGTATGATGTGGTCTCGCTATCATTTCGTCAATGACAGAGCTAACTTTTCTTTATTTAAAAAATATGTTACTACTGGTGGAATAATTTGATAATGATATCAATAATGGTTGTATAAAATGAAAAGTGTAGTCAGTGGCACTGAATTATACATGTAGAAATTATAGATTGGAGAATGTTTTGCTGTGAATATTTGTTGCCACAAATTTTTTTAGGTAACAGGAATAGCAATGAATACAAAGAAGAAAAAAATAATCTTAAATCGATCATGATGATGATTGTACTACTCTTCTTGAAGTGATTGAATTACTGAATTGCATGGTGTATAGATGAAGTGCCAAGCAAAATATATATGTATACATGGTTTGTCTGCAAGAAGTTTTCAAATTGTAACTCTCCAAATACATTTCCACTCTATTTATACTATATAAGAGAACTCATATTTCATGTCAATGCTGTTCAAGGGTCAACTGTCTTTCTTTGAATACCTCATATAATCTCTAATATTGTGTCCACTTATTAATAACATTAACTTATTAATGTTAATAGACCTTATTAATAGACCTTATTAATAACATTAACTCATTTTCACAAGTTGGAAATGATGACTCCTTCTTTTTTTAATATATATATTTTATTGGCAGCTCTTACAACGTTTAATACACAGTTCACATTAAGCATATTTGTACACATGTTGCCACATTCATCTACATTATCTACTTGAACCCCTCCAGCATAAGCTCCTCTTCCCCTTTCCTCTAGTTCTTTATTTTTTTAATTCCAACTTCCCATATTTCCCCTTCCTCCTTCTCCACCCTCATGAACTTCCAATAACTTACAAATTTCTATTACCCCTTCATATCTTACATATCTTACTGTCTAATTAATGTGTCACTTCACTCACCACCACCCTCCCCCACCATTGTCCACACCCCAGAGACGAGGTCACATGTAGGTCTGAAAAATTTGTTCCCCCTTTCTACTCCACCATTCCTTTACCCTCCCAGTGTCACCACTCCCTACTAGTCTCAAGGAATTATCTATCCTAAATTTCCATGTTTTTGACTCCAATGTGCATCCTCTGTTCTAGCCAAATCTGTCTGGCAGAATTGGGATAATGATAGTCGGTGGGAGGGAGCATTTGAGAACGTTATTGCTACTACACTGCACCTAGACTGGCTCATCTCCTTGCTACAACCCCTCCATAAGAAGATATCTCTTCATCTATTGATGGGCTTTGGGTCCCCAATCTTAACTCCCCATTACTTATAATGACATATTTTTTTACATCTTTTATGCTTGAGACCAGATCCCTTTGGCACCTCATGGTCATACAGACTGTTGTGCTTCTTCCATGGGGGCTTGCTTTTTAGCTTGATGGCCACTTATTCAACTTCATGTCTTTGATGACTGCTTCTTATGTTTAAGATGATTATGTAATGTTTCATTAAACTAGAGCATGCTTGATAATGAAATGGGGCCTTAAATAAATGTGCCAGTGTACTAGTATATTCTTCCTTCTTCTTCAACAGATTAGTTATTGGATCTAGAAATTTCTGGGCATTTTTAAGGCTTGATTCTTATTATTCAAGTTCTCATCAATTAACCCCTAAAATATTTCAGGCATAATTTTTCTTCTTTCAACATGCACTGCAAGTCAAAAGACCTTTAACACTGGTACCAACGTGATTTTTTAAATATAATATACACATGTAAGCGATACATTAGCTAAGGAAACAGGGTAATTCACTGGTTAAAAAGGATTACATGGCTTCTACCAGGGTTGTAGAAAACTAGAATATGCATTTCTTGGCCTTACTCCATCAACAAGGAGAAAAGGTTGCATTAACTCTAAAGCAATATTGTTTATTGAATCTGTCAAGAAACTGAGGTTTTAGAGTAACCAAGTAGCCTCAATCCCACGGAGAGACAGACTCTTCTCAGGGAGGACACAATATTAGCCCCATAAAAGCAGATAAAAAGAATTCTGGTAAAATATAACAAATTCCTAAAACCCATTGTGGGGTAGTATGGATTAGAGAATAGGATGGGAAATCATCCTTTTGGTGTTACAGGAATGAAAGAGAAATTAGCCCCCACCAAGGAAAAGGCACAGACCAACCCCCAGTTCCTACTATGTCACATATGGAGCAAAAATCTTACGCCACTGACAGAAGGCCAATATTGTAGCCCATCAGTAAATGAAGGTCCTAAAGGTTTTACTATCATAGCTTCCCTCCATTCATGTCATGATGAACCATTCTCCTTTGAGAAGGCAGTTCTTCCTTATTCTTCTTTTGAGTGCCTTCTGTCCTGCACAGCCCATCTTTTGGTACTATATCTGCTAATTGTCTGTTTTTCTTCATTAGGCTTTCAAATCCGATGATATTTCCTGGCTATCCCCAAGGTTTCAGTGGCTAATTCTTCTAAAGTGGACAGCCTATTCCTTTTTTGTAGTCTGTTTGTTGTCTGAAAGCTCTGTGGAAACTTGTTTACATTGTATGGCCCAGTTAGTCTTTGTAATACCAGTGACATAGTTTCCAGCATCACAACAACACATAAGCCACCACAGTACAACAAAAAGACAAGAGGAGAGGGAAGAGTTTTACACCAAATATTCTCATTTGGAAGGGAAAAGAGACTGTTTTAAATTTGAGAATAATTAATAAATGAAATAACCTTAAAACAAAAAGCTTAATTAAAAAAGCCAAACAAACAGGGAAAGTACACACGAACTAATAATCTCCTTCATATGATTTCTTGTGGGAGCAAAGTAGCTCTCTGTTGTTCTGACTCAGCCTAAATCATAAGCAGATCCAGTGTGTCTAAGCTCAGGGTTAGCAACCTTCTCAGCATCTATTTCCCTTTTCCTCATGCAGCTAGACGTTGTGTTACAAGTGCTTGAGTTTGACAAGTGCTCTATCCCTTTCTAAGTGATTTTAGGATAGATTTGGGGCTGAGTCCCGGTAGCATAGTGGTTGTGTGCAGGACTGCGGCCCACCGGGTTGGCGGTTCAAATCCAGCAGCAGCTCTCCAGGATAGATTTGCTGAGTCTAAGATTCTTTCCTGTCCCTTTGTCTTCAGCATCAACATGTCCCCATCTTGACTTGAGTGTCTTCCAGTATATTAGTTGTTCCTTGGAAATGTGGTGCACTGAGTCCTCTGTATTGTTGTGTTGACTAATTAACTGTTAGATTTCTTTGTGCCATATAAACCTCTGTGTGTGTGTAATTATAAGTATCCTGGTTTTGTTTCTCTAGAGAACCCTGCCTAGCACACCAAGGAAGCACTGGAAACATGTATGTGTCTGTGCCATTGGGAAGGGAATTTATTGACCAACTGACTGGGAGAGAATCATATATGTACTAATTCCAAAGAAAGGTACCCAACAGAATGCTCAAAGTATAGAATAATGCCATTAACATAACATGAGAGCAAAATTTTGCCGAATAACATGCATAGAAATTGTAGCTGTATATTGCCAGGAAACTTCCAGATATTCAATTCAGATTCAGAAGAGGATGTGGAATAAGAGATATCATAGATGAAATCATATTGCTCTTGCCTAAAAGCAGAGAATATCAGAAAGATGTTTGTTTAATTATGTTTTATTGACTATGCCAATATTATTGACTACAACAGTATGGATCATAACAAACTACAGATAGTCTTGTGAATAAGGGGAATCCCAAAACACTTCATTCTGCTCATGCAGAACTTGTACATAGATCAAGAGGCAGTTATGTGAACAGAGCATATGTATTGCATGGTTTAAAATCATGCAATTGAGTATGTCAAGAATAAATCCTCTCACCATCTTTAAGTTGGTTTTAAAATGGGTTTTACTTCTGCACTAACAATACATTTAGGAAGTGTGGCTTCTGTGCATATGTGGAAACCCAAATGAGTGCTCAGTCTTGGGAATATTGAGTGAATTCTGCCCCTTCAATGTGGCCCTATTTTCTTTCATGTTGCAAACCTGTAACCTTATATGGATGTCAAGGAAGCAGGTGAAAGAAGTTGTTTGATTGGTTATTAAAGTATATATATATATATATATATATATATATATATGCTTTGCAAGAGCTATAGTAAAGTTAGATCTGTGCCATTGAACTTAGCCTCTGGAGTCTCTGTGTGCATATCGTATTGGTGACTGTCTCCCTCACTCCCTGACATGCCGGACCTGGTCCCACAATTGATAAGGGATTTGGTTTTGGATTACCATTGTATTAGGTTATGAAATTTTGACTCAAACTATATTTCTGAGATCTCTGATCCTTTTTTGTTCTTTCAGTTTCAAGGGATTAAGGGAGCTCCAAGTGATCATCAGCTCTGTGTTCCTTAACCATTTTTAGAGCAGTCCTATACACTGTCCGTGGTCAGCACCCATTAGAGTTCCAGGTATTGTGCCTTCTCTTCTTGCCTACTGGTCTCTGAGAACAAGGAATCCACCCTTCCTAGATAGCAGCCATAATTTACAGCTCAATAGTACTTGTAGAATATACTTTACTCAGTGATGCCTCCTTATGGCACAATTTCTCAAATAGTCTATAGGAATTATTTTTTGCTAGATTGGATAAATTTCTTGTGAGAATACACACATGCTCATGAAATCGTTTTAATTTGAATCTCAATGTCATAAAACCATCTTGGAATGAAGTCTATTCCTTCCTTTCAATGCAAACTCACATTATGAAAGAGGTAAATGAGATAATGCATGTAAAAGAGATTCATGCAGTGTCTGGCACAAAATAAGTCTGAATAAATATTGAAACCTATCCAAATCATCCAATAATAAGCTGGAATACAGTGAATGTTTTATTTAATATCACACCTTCACTGAAGCATCCGTCATTCAGTGAGGCCCAGTCTATGCCATGTACCCCTTGGGCATGAGTAAATTACCCAGTTATCATGAAGGCAGTGTTGTTGAAACTTATACTCCCATGCCTTTGTTTTATAGTCAGGCTATTAAAAAAAAGCCACAGTGGGCTCATTCTTAAAATAGACTTTAGCATTTACCATAAAGATGTTACAGGACATTTAAATATCTGGAAAAATAGCATTTGAATGTTTTCTTTTTTGCATGAGGAAATTCTTTTATAATATATTATCCTATTTTTTATATATTATTTATGTTCAGTAAGTAGTATATTTTCAATAGTTCTAATTACTTATGTGCATGTTATCCCTTTTAGTTTGATATATACATTTAAATATTTCTTATAACTTAGATAATTAGTAAAGCAAATAAGTTTCCATCCAGCATTTTTCCCTTTGAGATATTTTCAAATTCAGAAATTCAGCTTTGATGACTAACCTGATTAAATCTTCTCACTTTATTCTCTGTAGTTTGCACTATTTGAAATTATTAATATGTAAAAACTGTTAAAATAGTGAACAACACGTCACAGTGGAATTTTTTTGTAGCCTAAATCAGATCTTTAATAAAGAAATAAAAAGGTAATTTCAATGCAGATTCAAAGGTTTGCCACAGACCCAACACAGACCTGTGCATGAGAGTGAGTGAGGTTCACGTGACCTCTTTTAGTTAACTTTTTTCTTTGCTTTTCCTGTTTTCCACAGTGACATTATAATACCATAATTTACAACACATTTTCATTGCACAGAAACAAAGAAATTATATGTACTTTTGGGTCTCTACTTTGTCCTGTCACAATATGTTGAACTCCTAAGATAATGCTCTAAGAAACAACAATTAAAAACTCTGTACTTACAAAACATATAAATTTTGTAAGAGTTCACTGAAAATATAGAGTAAGAGTTCACTGAAAAAAGTTAGCCATAATCTTACATCTTATTGGTAAAAGCATGACAAATAAAGAAAGCTAGAGGGCAGGGGAGAGAATGAAAGAACATTTGGGGAAAAGAGAGAAAGGTAAAACAATTGACAATGTAAGAAATAATAAGAAAATTTTAAATGCAATTACGAAATGTATATTGCTGAGGATACTTTCAACTAATTTTCATTCTATGTTGAATTCAAGTTTGCCATATAAACAGCACCTTCCAAAGGTAGAATTTTGAACAATTTTCTCAGTGATCACTTGGGGTTTTAAAGGGAGATGATTCTGCAATTATCTTTTCTGACTGTGAAGTCAGGACAAAAGATTTTGTCCAGGTCTTTAGAGATTCATACTAAAGTATTCTGAAATGTTTTTGTTATTTTTTAAGTAGATCTCTTTCTCTCATCACTATTGCAAACAATAGTCCAGTCTAATCTTCCCAAGAAGTGAGAAAATGAAATTAATTTCCCTTGATTTTGCATGTTATTGTTTTTTGGAGTAGAAAAATGCTGATTATCACTATGTGATTATACTTTTAAAAATTGATTTGTGTTATACTCAAAGGGTTAGGGGACAGCAGCGAAGAGAACAGACATCAGGGATGACTTGGGTTAAAGGCTCCATCATCAGAGCATTCCCACAATAATTCCTTGAGTAGGAATCCAACCTAAAATGCGTAGGACCCCAATAATAAAATAGGGGTCTACGTAAGTAGGGCAAAGGCAGACAACCAGAAAAGAAGTTTTCTCTAACGATTTTGCATATATTTGCTCTGCATCAATTAGAATTATTGCTCTGGACATATATATTGCAAACATTTTAGTGTTTGAAGAAGTAAGTAAACATCAAACACAGAAACAAAAATAGAGTAATATATATATATCAGTGCTATTAAGTAATTTATCTATCAGCTGCTGTTAAAACATCTTTTCAAAGCAATCTATAAAGTTCTCCAGCTGTTACTTAGATTGTCACAATTCCTTTAGGTTCCTAGATTAAATGCCCCTAGATTAAATTCAGGGATCTGTTCTTAAGTATATTATCTTATACACATATGTCCCGCAATATATTCTCTCTTATCTTCAGCAGACACACTGTAATACATATATAGAGGACATATATCTCTTTGTTGTGAACCCTCTGCACTATAATATTTACATATGAAATTAGTAAATTAGTCTTTTATAGAGTAATATTTGGCTTAGAATCTAACACAGTCATAATCTTTCTCCTATTGTTAGCCACAATGGCTTGAGAGTCGATTCCTGGAGCATTTCTAAACATGTGTCTGCTGACCATCAATTACGTAGGATGGATGAAGAGAGGAGAACTGAGTTTTGTTTTAGATAGGTGGTCAAAATATGTTGTCATGCTCAAATGCTATATAAAATCTGTTCTCTCGTCATCAATACCACTCTCTCTATTTGTCTGTTCTGCATGAAGTGAATTGTGATCATTTTAATCCATTTTGATGACTAGATACTTATAAGTCACCTATCTGCTTTTTCCATCTAGAAATACACTGGCCACAACACAATACCCCCCCCCCCGCCTCAGCTTCATTCTACCACCAGTAATTTATGATCCATCCTATCTAAAGACCATTTATGTCCCAGTCCTTACACTATATCAAAAGTACTTCATTGCATGTTGGGAAAAACTTAGGTACACTCAACTAACTGATATCCAACATGTTTTTGTGATGTTTATGGATTTTCATATTCTTTGAAATGATATGCTCTATTTTATTAAGACTACATAAAATATTCTGGTATTATCAATATTCAAAGTATTATAATAAAGTAAAATAAATATAATGGTAGAATTATATTGCAAATATTTAGTTTAGATTCAGAAATCCCTTGATTTAATGGAAGCTAGAGATGCCATTCTTAGCTTTTGATGAGAGGACTCTCTGTGTATGGTCTCACTTGATAGAATGTCACTATTAGACACTTTGCTCTGTTATTCTAACTCAATTAAGATAATAAATCACTAGATTCTATAACCAAGATAGAGGACTAGAGCATACGCTAGAGTCTAGAATCTTGGCTTTGTTCCTAGTTCAGTCAATAACTATTTATAAATAAATAATTTCACCTGCCTATTTCATTTTCTCCATCTATAAATCAGGAATGCTTAGTGTTGCCACATAAAGCCCTCAGAGTAAACTGCAAGGATTAAGGCAGTAATGATTGTATAGCTATCTTTAAATCTTTAATCACAAATTATTATGTAATGGTTATGACTATGTGGTTACTATTTTAGTAAAAATGTAATAATACTTATCTTATAATAGCTTAGCAGATCGAAACTCTGATGTTATACACATATGTATGCACATATAGCATAAGCTTTCATTGGAAAATTCTCCAAATATCTATGAGATATAATATTATAGAAGATAATGATTCTCATATATACACAAAGATAGAAATGAGACTAAATTTATCATTTGAAAGTTTGATTATGTGAGAATGTTATTACATATTGCAATGTAACGAAATTATTTACATGAATCTTATACCCATACATTTTATACTACCTGGTCTAGCCCAGGACCCAACAAACTCTTGAGACCCAAGAGCCAATCTTGTCCCTCCTAACAACTTTAAAATTATTCAAGATCCTTAAGTATGTGTTTCCAATCAAATAAAATCACCGTGATTTGAAATAATAACCTTTAAATGTTTGCAATGTTACTTCAGAGTCGCACGTTCACACTGAAAGAGCCAAGTCGCCTCTGGCTTGCGAGCCGCAGTTTGCCCACCCCTGATCTAGCCCAATCATTTAATGAAAATTATAAAATTTAGGGATGACCACAGAGTCATAACCATTACACAGCAATTTGTGATTAAAGACATACCTAGCTATACAACCATTCCCATCTTAATCCTTGCAACCTGCTGTGAGGACTTTATGCATTGACTCTTATGGAGGGATTTGGTCAGATTTGCCATCTCTGACCCTAAGTGAGCCAGCTCAGAAAGAGGAAGAGAGAACCCATGACCAATAAGAAAGAAGAGGCACCCGCAGTATATATGGGAGGCTGCTGTCTAACGAGAGGTTACAGCACCCTGAGCAGGAAGGAGAGCAGCAGCCCGTGACCCTGAAGCATAGGGGTGCACTCTCCAACAACACAAGACGGAAGCCAAGGGGTCACAAAACTGAGTGTTCCCGAGAGACGTGCCTGCCAGTCTGGCTGAGAAGAAGCGTTGCAGATTGAAGATTTATATCCTTAATATTTTGGAGCTTTTTAGCTTAACTAGTAAATTACTGCTTGTGTGCCCATTCTAATTAATTGCCAAACCCTCCAAAGAAGTAGAGTGCTGTGGAATGGATGATTAGTGTCAGAATATGGTGAAAATGTAGCTAGGGTGGAGGTGTGTCTGACCTCTTCCTGTGGCGATCAGTCATGGGCTGCTGTGGCAATGGGTTCCTGCTCCTCTGTGTAGCCAGAGAGGGGCGGATGTGCCCCCTACCACCACCTGGAGGCTCCATGAGATAAAATCAAGAATCATGGGGTAGACTGAAGATGTGTCTGCAGTGATGCACTTTGAGATATCTATGGAAGTTTCCTATGAAAGCTGTTTCTCTTAAAAAGATTTCAATTTACATTTTAAATAGAACAAGTTCTATAAACCAGTATAATTTCCTTTCAGATTCCCAAATATAAGCCTCCTACACACTTTAAATTTAGATGATCGGAAACATAAGCATATCTCTTTATATCCCATATTTTAAAACTAATTTTATTAGATTTATCTTCATTATATGTGATGAGGGATCATTTGATCTATATGAAGTTTTAAGTTAAAAAACTTTAACTTCTAAAACTATTCAAAGGAAAGAAAGTATTGGGAGAAAATTTATGAGAATTGTGGTAATAGCATTCAAATGTTCAGGTAGAATAAATAACCATGAGTGAGCATTTTGTAATAGGTGAAAATTTCAACAAACTCAAATAGATAACAAAAGAGGAATGGCAAAATAAATTATGCTTAATGCATACAATAAAATTATTGTACCATCTATTTAATGATTTCTTTTTTTTTTTGGACATCACTGCCCCCTGATGGTTGGAGTAGGAGGACCAGTCTTTGCTCCTGTGGAGCCACTGCTAGAATTGAACCTCCATCCCAGTGGGCCGCAGTCCTGCGCACAACCACTACGCCACCGGGGCTCAGCCCTATTTAATGATTTCTTTTCATAATTTTAGTAATATGAAACATTTTATATGAAAAATTCATAAGATAATTTCATCATTAGAAGATAAACCAATTTTTTTAAAAAAACAGGAAATACTCAATTACAAGGAAGTATATCGTGGTTGCAGTTAAATCATCAAGCTCTTAATTAGCTTTTTTATAAGTATTTAACAGCTTTTTCAATTTTATTTCAAACATTCTTCACTTCCCTACCATTGTATGGAGAGGGAAGGGAGAAATCCATCAATGTGTGATGTGTAATTACTAACAAAGAATTCTGTTCAATGGCTGTGATGTCCTTTTACAATCAGCTTATGTGTTTCTACTGGGAAATTATGGCTTAGCACTATATTCACTTTTAATCAAACATGTATGCCCATTGTGCTTCAACAGTATTCCAAACTTCTGAAAGCACAAGCTTCTAAAAATTAACATTTTCCGTCCACTACAGTGTGCTATAATTTATCAACTAATTCAATTTCTACGGAAACAACTGTGAACGTTCTTCACTATATCACTTCCTACATGTCAAAACTAAAATATGTAGGTTGTCATTTGATTTAACTTAAAATAACCCTGAGCTTATTTTCGTATCCTTTGTAATTTAATTTAAAATATTTAGATTAGCTTCCTCAGACTTTTTTCCTCATTTCTATTTGATGGGGCTGGAAAACTGAAAGTCATGTTAATCAACCTTAATAGCCCTTTGACAAGCGGGCGACCAATAAGATGCATCCTGGCAAAAATGAGCAAGTAAAAATAGATGATATGATCTGTGTCAGCTCTGGCTGGCACCGCTCTGTAGGAAGGGCATAGTTTCCCAGTAACAGGTTCAAGTGTTTGTTTTCAACAAACAATAGGAGCGGCAGTAGCATCAGTAACTTCATCAGACCCTCAGGTCCCTGGTCCGTAGCTTCAGTTGTCTGTTCTCTAATCCCCTGTGTCTAGACACTTTCGTGAAGGTGGCCATAAACTCAGATCCAGGACACTCCAGTTGGTATCATGAGTTATGGAAGTTCCTACATAGGGTCAGGTTTGTATTTCTTTTGAAATTCCTATAACTTCTATCCCAGAAATTAATGCATTACATTATTCAACTATTTTCCAATCACTTAATTTCGTATATTAACAAACACCAGGGCCACTTCTCAATCTAGACTAGAAGGGAGCATGTACATAGGTATAGGCAAGTGACACACCTCACAACACATGGAACGCAGGAACAGGAATGGGAATAGAGATACCAAAAGGGGAGGGGAAATGAAGGAGGAGGGGTGACAGGGAGTGGGGCACTGATGACAATGAACGGCACAAAGTCACATCCCCTCATCAAGGGGGAAGAACAACAGAAACCAGAGGGGACGGGAGATTTGAAAATAATTAGCAATCTACAATCCATCAAGGGGCTACAAGGGCTGGTGGTGGGGAGAGAGCAGGCTTGGGAAGGAATAAAAAAGGAGCTGATCCCAAGGGCTCAATGGAAATTAAATGTCTAAAAAAGAACAATGGAATGTATGTGTTAATAAATTGGATACAATCGATATATGGATTGTAACAAGAGTTGTCCGAGCCCTCAGTAAAATGATTAAAAAATAATAAAAAGAACTCTTAAAAACACCTTGTTTAAAAATTTAGAGTGACTTCTGTTCTAGTGATTAAATTCTGCCCGAGTACATCTCTATCATCCACAATCCTCAATAAAATAGATAACAAAAAAAGACGTCTTAAATCATTTTATTTTGAAAAGTTATATTCCCAAGGAAAGATCTTTTCTCCCTTCCTTAAAATATGTAGCAAGGCATAATTGTGGTCTCTGAAATTTATGTGATAGGTTGCTGGGGGCACACATGATTTGAGCTGAACTACCAACTAACTCTGTGATGATTAAAGCGTGAGGGTTCTTTGGCACTCTTTCCATAAAGATTATAAACAAGAAAATCTTAGAGTTCAGTTTGATTCCATAATTCATGGCGTCACGCATGTGGATTGACTAGAAGGCAACAAACATATTTGTTTGATTTAATATAAGTACACACTTATATGTGACATAAACATACTATATAATCTCTTGTGGAATGCAACATAATGTAATGGAAAGAAAATGCCTGGGTCATTAGGCATGATTATCATAACTGCAGAGAAGATTAAAGTTGCCACGGATTTTATTTTACTTGAATATACAATCAATGCACCAGAATTCCCATTGTGAACATGGATTGCAGGAGCCCTGAATGACAGAAGGAGGCCATGGAGATACAATGGTCACGCACTGTCCTGCAATCCCCATAGGTCAAGTAGTTCAAAGCGCCCAGTCTTTCTTTTTAATTTTTTAACCATTTTCTTGGGGGCTCATACAACTCATCACATTCCATCCATCCATCCATTGTGTCAAGAATACTTGTACACTTGTTGTCATCATCGTTCTCAAAACATTTGCTTTCTACTTAAGCCCTTGGTATCAGTTCATTCCCCCTCCTCTCCATCTCCCCCTTCCTCATGAACACTTGATAATTTATAAATTATTATTATTTTATCATATCTTTCACTGTCCGATGTCTCCCTTCACCCACTTTTCTATTGTTCACACCCCAGGGAGGAGGTTGTATGTAGATCCTTATAATCAGTTGCCCCTTTCTCCCCTAACTTCCCTTTACCCTCCCAGTATCACCACTCTCACCACTGGTCCTGAGGGAATCATCTGTCCTGGATTCTCTGTTTTCAGTTCCTATCTGTACCAGTGTACATCCTCCAGTGTAGTCAGTAAGGTAGAATTGGGATCATGTTAGTGGGAGAGAGAAAGCATTTAAGAACTACAGGAAAGTTGTGTGTTTCATCGATGCTACACTGTACCCTGACCAGATAGTATCCTCCTCTTGAAGGAATGCCCAGTGCCCAACTATTGAGAGATACAGCATCTGGGGTCTTAAAGCTTGAAGATAAACAAGTAACCATTTAGTCCAGAAGCAGCAAAGCCCACATGGAAGAAGCACACCTGCCTGTGTGAGTAGGAGGTGTCTAAAGAATTAAGTATCAGGTATCAAAGAACAAAAAATATCATATCATTGTGAGTGAGGAGTACATTTTCGAGACCCAAGTCTCATCTTTAGGTAACTGGACATCCCCGTCTTTCTATTTTTCTAAAGAGTGACAGTCCCAGACACTCCTGGGGCAATTCTACCCTATCCTATAGGGTCCCTATAAGCCATTATCTATGGACCCAATGACAGTGAGTATGAATGACAGTGGAAGTGCAGAATCCATTTGCAAGGTTCACACATAGATTAAGCTTCCAAAGAGTTCTCTCTGACTGTAGTCAAGGGATCCCCTTGTTATCAGACAGAGAACATGGTCAGATCGATTATGGCAGATAGAGTTAGGTTATAATGTGATATGCAATCATTTGATCTCCCCTTTGATCTCCTTAAACTGTATCTCAGTTTTTATAAAGTTTAAAGGGAAACACACACGCATTAAGCTTCTGGTCCAACTCCACTGACCATAGAGCAGGGGTGTGAATAGACTCACCATTATGCAGAGTGCACTGGAAGGTGAATTAGTGTAGCTGAGAAAAACAAAACAAAACCTCACTGCTACCATGCAATGCTGACTCCAAGCAAGCCCCTCCATGTTTCCAAGACTGTCACTGTCCGTGGGAGAAGAAAACCCAGACTTTCTCCTGAGGAGCTGCTGGTGGTTTTAACTGTGGTGGGCCCCGTGGATCACAGCCTGCCATATAGATTAAAGTGGAAAGCCTTAGTATTTGATTCCCTTTTTCAGTCCATTTTGGATTTCTTCTAGATTTTAATATTTTCTGATCAATTGCAATCTTTTGCTGATTTACTTCGTTGTTGCTGGGTTTGCGTTGTTCTCTTTTGTATATTTTTTGTGTCTAGGAAATCCAAGATAGAAAAATTTTACAAAGATAGAAGTAGTTACATTAATCGTTTCTCAGGGTTGCAACAAGTGAAGGTTGTGGGAAATGGGAAGTTCACAACAATGAGTACGAAAAAAAAGAACATGTTCTAAACTTGACTGTGGTCATGATTGTAAAACCCTTCCTAACATGATCGGATCACATGATATGTGAAGTGTATGGCAATAAAATCGCTCCGAAAGAGAAGAGAGGTGGAAAGCCAGGGGAGAGATGAGGTAAGGGACTCTGGTTGGTGGGGACTGCGGTCAATGACATGAGATCATTTGTGTATGAATTACCGAATAAAAAACTGAGGCTCTGCTCTCCACCCAATTGACAATAAAAATTCTTTTTAATTCAAAAAGAAAAGTCAAACTAACTATCACATTCAACAAATTGGGACACACGATCTCATCACAGTGTTAAAGAGCAGAGATGTCCCTTTGAGGGCTGAAGTGTACCTGACCCACGTCCTAGTGTCATCAATCACTCATACGCATGTGAAAGCTGGACAGTAAGTAAATAAGACCTGGAAAGAATTGATGCATTTGCATTATGGCGTTGGCAAAGTATATTTAAAGTCCTATGGATTAGCAGAAAAACAAACAAATCTGCCTTGGAGGAAGTATAATGAGAATGCTCCTTAGAAGAAAAGATGTCAAGGCAGAATCTCACTATCTTTGGGTAGGCTATCTGAAGAAACTATTCCCTGTAAAAGACACCTTTTTTGACAACGTTAAAAGTCAGCAATAAATAAAAAAGGAAGACCTTCAATAATAAGAATTGGTATAGTGGCTAAAATAATGGATTCACACACAACAATTTTGAAGATACTAGAGGATTGATTGGGCAGTGTTTTGTTCTGTTTTACATGGGGTTACTGTGAAGAAGGGATTCAAATCACCTAACAGCAACAATAAAGGGACTACAGATAAATAGTTTCATGAAATAAATTTTAGCTCTAAGTTATATAGGGGTTCAATTGTAGTATAACGTTTTACAGACATTCTATTACCCATGGATACTTATGATGGCTGAATTAATCTTTGAAGTAGTTTATTGTCAGTTAATACAATGGAGCATGAAATAACTATCTGTAAAGTATAAAAATTGATTAAAGCATGGTTTACATTAATGGAAATCCTTAAAAAAATTCAAGATCCTGATACACAGAAAGAAAGAGCTTTTGGACAATTTGTAATCAAATTAAAAGCATGTATTGTGACAAATTAATATTTTTTAATCTAAGAAAAATACATATTTATTTCTCAATTTTTATATTCAGTAATAGTTTAGGACTTAATAGTTTTCAATTTTTGCTGCCCCTAACATTATCCTCTTAAATATTTAGATAGCTAAGATAAGATATCAGATATCTTAGATATTGTAAAAGATAGTATATAAATATTCAAAGTTTGCCTCATCAAAATATAATTATGATGTGATTTTATCAATCTAGAAGTAATAGATGCACACATTCAGATCCAGTAAAATTTGATGTCAAATCCATGAAAGTAAAAAATACAAATGTCCTCTAATGCAATCAATATCAACATATGACAAGGCTTTGAAAAGTTCATGGAAAAATGGAATTGAACATTTTCCATAAATATTCTGAAGCCCTCTCATATGTAATAGTATTTGCAGAATTCAAAAAAGCTAATCTTTTAATACTAATAACCCAAACTCCAAAGTAAAATCCGTATTATTTGGCAAATTGATTTCTGATCTAGATGTCAGCAAGTAAATAAGTATTCCAACTATTATATTTCTTTGTTAAGATAATCATTTTACCTTTTCCCAAATGTGAAATTTTGCTCACACAAGGTTGATTTAAATAAATGGATCTTTTATTATGCCTACTTTGTTGTTTGGTTGTCTGATTGCAAACTCAAAGGAACACAAACCAACATAAGAAAAGATAGGTCAAAACTAGTTGCTACATGGATTTGGTTGACAAACTTTAGAACTAGGTCCCACCACAGATAATAATCAAGGACTGAAATAATAAAAAAAATCCTGCTAACAACATTGCCTATAGAAACACATTATAATGACCTCCCAACTGCCTTAACACTTTTTCTTGGCCTTTAGCAATCTATTCTACACAGCATGACCAGATGATACAATGACATGTCAATAGTGGAATCATGGCCTTACTTTGCTCAAAATCTTCCAGAGACTTTCATCTCATTCAAATCCAAAGGCAGAAATCCTTGCGATAGCCTATAAACCATAATCACCAACATTCTAACAATATTGGCTCCTTGTTGGTCCTAGAATAATTGTACATGTTTTTGTTTTATGGTTTTTATACAAACCTCTCTATTGATGTAGTGTTCTTTCTCTTAAATAGTTGGAATTTTCTGGATCACTTCCTTATTTCTGAGTAACATATGAAGGGGCTTCAGAATGATCTGGAAATACTCCATTACCTTTTAATTTCATTATTCCACTATTTCTTTGAACCCTTCTTACATTACTACCCCAAAGCAGTGATTTATAGGGACCAATCTATATTATCTTTTTCAGTTTATGTGGATGAGCTACTGAGGAAAGATTTTGTTAGCTGGCTGTGGCTCAAGTCTATCAAGAAGTTGTATGGCGCTACTAACAGTAGGTCCATTTCTGAGATTGCTCAATTGCATTGGTAACAAGTTGGTTCTGAGGGAGATCTCTGTGCCCTCTCACATGAACCTTTCCCCCAGGATCCATGAACACATTCACTACATTGTGGCTCGCATGATCATAACCAGGGATGCATGGAGTTGAAGTAGAAACCCAGCATCATAACTCACAGCCTCAGAAGTTCTGCACTATCACTGGAGCATTCTCTATTGAGGTTACTCCACTAGCTCTAATTCCAAGTAGGTCATTATATATGATGGATTCCAAACTGTGGGGCTTACCAGAAGGGAAGGAGCACTGGTGGTACTGTCAGGTAAGTGTTGAAGTACTAGTTACCAAGGTAGTTGGTAATTCTAAACCATGGGAGAAAGAGATGGCTATCTACTCCCATAAAAACTTACAGAGTCAGAGACCCAAAATAGGGTTGCTATGAGTCATAATTAGTGCTGGAGTTTTTAATGAATGACTTAGGGGCTATCCAGGAGAATAACCACTTACTGTTTTCTTCTCTAATGTCATCTTACACATATTTTTTTAAATTATACCATATAGAAAATTCAAATCACACTTTCCCCTTCAATATTTAGTTTTCCTAATATCTTTTCAAATGTATCTGGCTATTGTCATTATTCCTTCAAGCAAACAAGCCCTGCAAGTGAAGAGAATTGATTCTGTTATTCTCAGACCTAGAATCACACCTGGCACATAGATACTGATAATAAGCAGTTGTTGAATAAAGTTGTCAATAACTCATACTTCTGGTTGTTCAAGAACAGAGTGCAAAACACTGGAAACCTAAAGGTGTCATGGAGTGGGGGGTGGGGCACTAGATTTTTCCATCCTTGACTGCAGAAAAAGCAATGTGGTCTTGTAGAAGGCCTGCCCCTGGGGCACGAAGGCTGAAGACTAAAAGGGTGTAAGTGCTATTAGGTAAGCGAGTCTTGGGTTATGGACCCCTGAAAGAAACCGGGTGGATGATAACAGGGCCTGCTGACTATTTAACAGAGAGATATTCATCTACAATTGGTCAGGAAAACATTTAGACTTGGAACTATTTGTATGGTCCCTCTTTATTTTCATTGAAAACATTTTTCTCTTCTTTATTTTTCTTTTGGTGGCTATCTATCTATCTATAGAAGATATTCAGCATAAGTAATTGCAAGGAGACAGCAACAGTGGTGCATGGAAGAGAAAGAGGTCAATGGAGAGGAGCAGTGATTACAGGGATAGGGGAATAGCAAGAGATCTAAAATTGTGAGGAGGGAGTAGCATTCCTGGTCACGTTTGATCAATTGAAATGTATCCAAGAGGGATTACTGAGAGGTGAATGATGGGTAAACATAGTGTGACAGGCAGAAAGAGAAAAGAAACAGAAAAAAGAAAAAAGCCTATATATATGTATACATGTTTATATATATGTAAATATATAAAATGAAGTGTATTTGTCTATATATATGTATGTGTCTAAATAGAATAAGGAAAGTGATGGATTTGAGGCCTCTACTTAAATCTTATCTCAAGAAATGTTTTTTTCTGATAATGTGGCAATGTATGAAACTCACCTTCCTGACAAAATCACTGAAGACAAAATGGGTACATACGCAAATATGGTGAAGAAATTTGATGGTGTGTGGCTATTAAAAGTATAGCATCTGGGGTCTTAAAGGCTTAAAGTTAAACAAGTGGCCATCTAGCAGGGAAGCAAAAAAAAAAAAAACCACATGGAAGAAGCACACTAGCCTATGTGGTCATGAGGTGTAGACAGAAATAGATATCAAAAGTTCAAAAATAAGCAATCAAACTGGCATGAAAGAGTGTAGACAAAGTGGAGACTCCAAACCTCAAACCCACCTGTAAGATATTTGGAGTGTTACTCACAGAATAGTCACACAAAAGGGATGGTACATCCAGGGTGCAGGATAGTACTGATGAAACACATAATTATCCTCTAATTCTTTATTATTTTCTCCCTTTACTGTTAAGGGCTTAGTTTTACCTTATTAATATTGTTAGACTTGCATATGTTCATTTGTATAATTAAGATCATTCGATGCAAGAGATCCAAGGAAGATAAACCCTTCAGAAATAGTAACAGGAGTTCCCTGATAGCATTGATAACTATATAACTCCACTCAAGGGGAATGAACAACAGAATTGTAGGAGAATGGATACATTTGGTAGTATAAGTTATGAAAAATAATATAAAATATAATGATAAGGACTCCTGGGGATGCTAGGGATAGAGGGCGGGGGAAAGGACTCTCATATCAAAGAGTTCCAGAAGAAAGAAAATGATTTAAGAATGATGGTGGAAGCAATTCTATACCTATGCTTGATCTAATTGAATTATTGATTGTTAGAATATCTGTATAAACTCCAAATAAGATGATAAAAAATAACAAAACAAAATTAAAAGAACAAAATACAAGATTGAGGAGAAGAGAAAAGGAGGTCTTTATTTATTCTAATAGAACACTTGATATGATGCCTATAGTACATATTCCATATTATCAGTTCTACATGGATGTAGAAAAGGCTTAAAATGAAAAGATTCTACAAATCAGTAAAATTATAAGTTGCCTAAAATATTATCATGTTCATTTAATTTAACATATTTAGCTAAAATTAAAAAAAATAAAATAAATTCATAGAAATAAATGTGATTACATGTGCATTATATGCAATCTTGGTATATGAAATGAATGTATTTTAGATAAGGCATACAGATCTGTGTCTTCTTCCCCTCAATATGAAAGCATTCACCAGCGAGAAATCTATTACCAATGTAGAGTTAAAAATCCTGGGTTTACTTTCTTAAATTATCTAACTGAAATCCCAAACTACTATGACCAAGTGACAGAAACAAATTTTAACATAGTTTAATGGAAGTGAACATTATGCAAATGATTTTTGTATGTTTGATTTGCCAAGTTGCATTTTATTAGATGTTGTTTGAAAAACATCTTGCCTATCTCAAGGCCTGCCTTGACTGAGAAATGTAATCTCAGAAAATACAATGTTTTCTTTTACTAAGTAAAAAATATTAGCCTTCATTAATTTCCAGTTTCTTTTTTTTCTCAATCCCCCTGTTCCCTGGTAATGGTTAAATTAGGGTGAATGGTCTGGCTTTAGGAGGTGCAAATTGTTTATCTAAAACCAAAGAACAGCTGGGATACACCTGTTTCTTCATACTCGTATTCATCTGTTCATGCTTTCTGCTGTGAAATTCCTATCTGTCACTTGCCATCTGGCCATGGATTCATACTGATATCCAACACAGCATCCTTTTCCCACCCAGTCTATACATAACCTTTCTTTACATTGTTAGGCAGTCCATCAGCCCAAAAATAATTGATTGTTCCTTTTCTCTACTATGTGTGTTGAACCTCCAATTTGTCTTCTGAGTCTAAAGAGAATATGCTCTGCTCCATCATATAAGAATCTTCTATTGTAGCTCTATGCTGCTAGAAACATATAGTTCTTTTACAATGATGTTTCTTCAGTCTATATGAATACAGAGATGTCTACCCTAATTTTAAATATTTCAAATAAATTTTCTCAATTTCAATGTTATTATAGCCAACTGAATCGTGACCTAGGATGGTCAAATAGTTAAGTGCTTGAGTACTCATGAAAAGATCAGTTGTTCAAATTCACTTAAGATGCCCTGGGGGCAATGCCTGGATATCTGTTACTAAAAGATTTCAATCAACCTAAGGCCACAAGCTTTTGGAAGGTGATCACCAGTCCTTTCTTTTGAGGCACCTCTCTATGGGTTCAAATTAACCATTCATGTAAGTCATCAAGCACATAACCATTTGTGCCACCCAAGAACAGATAAAAGTGGACATCAGAAAGGGCTTTGACTCCTTTGGACATTCATGGGATCATCAATGATCTGAATCAGCTATACTGAAACTGTTTTTAGTGTGTTTGTTTATAGATTATTGTTACTTCTGAAAGAATCAAATTCATTCCTCTCAAAGGATGGCCAATGGCTTGGAATAACTTTGCTCTAATTCCAATGTAAGAATTTTAATGAGTACATAACAATGCAAAATCATTCATACCAATTCTTTCAAATTCTGGAAGAGACTCTGTCTTAGTTGTCAAGTGCTATTATAACAAAATATAAGTCGATAACTTTAGAAAACAGACTTTACTCTCAGTTTGGGAAACGAGAAATCTCAATTCAGGGTGAAAGCTATAGGGAAAGTTTGCTCACTCTGTGGTCTCTGGAGAAAGATTCTTGTTTCTTCTTCTAAATTTCTGCTTCTGGATGGTCTTCATGTGACTTGGCATATCTCTTTCCTCATCTCTACTTCTGTTGCTTGCTTGCTTAATTTCCTTTATATTTCAAAAGTAGTTGATTTAAGATGCATTTTATAATAATAATTTTTATAATAATTTTAAAAATAATTTTTATAATAATTCTGTCTCAGATTTTTTCTTCTCAGTTTTATTGTTATTAGGTGCTGCTGAGTTAACTGCTTTGGTAAATGACAATAGAGGAGAACGTCCTTTGGCCTTCCTCTTGTCATACAACAAAAGTCAGACAAGCCCTCATGGTCTGTCCTGCTTGACCTAGTCTAGCACCAGCCATTGCTCTCATGCCACTCCGCATCTTTGCTGGCTTTGATCATTGCTTGCAATGGCCACACAGAAATCATAGACAACAATAACTCAAAAGTTATTCTTCCTGTAGTTGTTAGGTCCCAATACTGTTTTCAAAGGTATTACATTTAAAAGAAAACCTTTTTGTTAATATAAGCCAAAGTAGGCTTAAAATTATAAATAACTGATTGGCAGGAATATACCTTTACTGTTTATAAGGAGACTGTATATAATGCTAGTGTATTTTATCAAATAATATACCAATATCTGTCTTTAAAGAAGTACAGTCAGAATGCTCCTTAAAATCAGGGATAGATTACAAATGTAGTTAGACCAGAGGATGCAGAGTGGTATGGATAGCAACTGAAAACACAGGGAATCCAGAAGAGATGAACCCTTCAGGACCAGTGATGAAAATGGTGATATCAGCAGGGTAGAGTGAAGGTGTGGGAGAAAGGGGGAACCAATTACAAGGATCTCTATATAACCCTCTCCCTGGGTAGCAAATGATAGAAAACTAGGTGAAAGGTGATGTCAGACAGTGTAAGACATGACAAAATAAAAATTTATAAATTGTCAAGGGTTTGTGGGGGTAGGGGGAGAGAAAAAGGAAAAGCTGATGCCATAGGCTCATGTAGAAAGCAAATGTTTTGAGAAGGTGATGGGAACAAATGTACAAATATGGATTGTGATAAGACTTGGACAAGGTCCCAATAAAATGACTCTAAAAAATGAGAGACAGAAGACAGGATCGTCTGTCCTTTAGAAATGTTATCAAGAGGGACCAGTCTCTGGAAATGAACACCATGCTTGGTAGGGTACAAAGTCTTCAAAGAAAAAGAAAGAGTGTCAAGGAGATGACGAACACAGGGACTACAACAACAGGCTCCAACATGGCAATGGTAAGCATGGTGCAGGATTGGGCAGTGTTTGGTGTGATGCCAGTGCAACAATACTTATCAACATCTGCTGACTTTATACACAAAATTTATCTAGATTTAAAATACTGTCTTCATAGTCTATGTTGTAATACGTTCAATTTTCCTTGATGCCACCAGTAACATCGCCTCATATTATTTACTGTGATTCTGTAGTGTTACTTTGAGGATTGAGGCATCGCTAACCCAGGCCTTGGTCTTTTCCATTGCCTCATAGAGATTTGAGAGTTGAGCCATGAATAAAGATGGCTGTGCACATGATCCAATCTAGTCTGAAGTGACAGGCATCACTGCAGTCAAGGTGGTGGTGCTGGAGACGAGATGAAGTCTCAAGGAACCAGAGAAAGATTGTGTTTCATCAGTGCTTTACTGCACCCTTGTTAACTCATCCCTTCCCTGTCACACCTCCGTGGGGGATGTTCCGTTGTCAGCCATAGATAAGAGCTCAAGACACACACAACCCAGGAGCAGGAATGGGAAGAGAGATGCCAGATGGGAAGGGTGAAGGTTAGGGAGGAGGGGGAGAAGGGGAAGCTCATCGACACACAACCACACACACTGCTCCAGGGATAAGAGCAACAGACACCAAAGGGGAAGAGATACAATGGTCAGTGTGAGACATGGGAGCAATAATTTATCAACTCTCAAGGGGTCATGGGAGGCATGGGGAGGAGAAGGAATGCTGATATTAAGGGCTCAATAGAAAGTAACTGTCTAGAAAACATTGGTAGCAACATTTGTACAAAGATTCCCTGATACAATCGAGGCATGAATTGTAATAAGCATTGTAAGAGCTCTCAATAAAATGATTAGCTAAATGAATAAAGATCAGGGGCATATTTTTAAAAAGAAGATGGAAGTAAAATTGATGCATTTGAATTATTTTGCTGGAGAAGACTATTGATTTATTTTTCTCCTCAATAATCATTTTATTGGGGGCTCATACAGCTCTAATCATAATGTATACATGCATGCATACATACGTTGTGTCAGTAGTTACATCTTTTCTGGGGTGGGGGGACTATTGAAAGTCCCGTGACTGCTAAAATGATGAACAAATTAATCTTGGAACAAATACAGCCAGAGTGTTCCTTAGAGGTAAGGATGGCAAAATTTTGTCTTACCTACTTTGGACAAATTTCCGGAAGACACCAGTCCCTGGAGAAGGATAGTATGTTGGTAAGGTGATGAGAAAGCACAAATGAGGACGGTCCTCAAAGAAATGGACTGACACAGTGGCCTCACGGGAGTAATTGTGAGGTTGAAGAAGGCTTGGGTAGTATTTTGTTCCATTGTGCCTAGGATCACACTTAAAAGTGACAGAAAAGTGATTAAGAAACAGCCCTGGTTGTGCAGTGGGTTACATATGGGGGCTGCTAACTACAAGTCAGCAGTTTGAAACCACCAGTCTCTCTGTCAGGGAATGAGGAGGTTTCCTACTCCAGTGAAGAACTGCAGATTCAGAAACTCACAGTAGCCATTCTAACTGGACCTGGAGAGACACTGTGAGTGATAATGACCTCAATGGCAGAGAATTTGGTCTTAATTTTTAATGTATTTGAAGTAGTCCTCATAGCACAGAAGTTGAAAATGCCCGGTGACCTGCTCTCACAAAGAGCACATCCTAGGAAGACCTGCCATTTCTACTCTATCCTATAGGCTCGCTGTGAACTGGAATTCACTTGATGGCATTAGCCCACAAAACCTTAATATTTGGGGTATCTACCCGGCAAAATATTTTTCTTTGTATGTCTTTCTAAAAATGTCGTGCCCTGTAGTGGATTTAAACTTTTTTTTTAAATCACCTGTTTCCCCTTTGTGATTACATTGATTTGGAGGTTAGTTTTGACAAAACTTGCATGCTTTTCTTATTAAATCATTTTGTTGGGGGCTCATATAACTCTTTTAATTAAATTATTTATTATTTATTTAATTATTTATTAAATCACT
Source organism: Nesogale talazaci (assembly GCA_004026705.1). NCBI lineage: Eukaryota > Metazoa > Chordata > Mammalia > Afrosoricida > Tenrecidae > Nesogale > Nesogale talazaci. The sequence goes on from PVJH01003457.1 coordinate 100,664, forward strand.
TTATTGGGGGCTGCCACATCACTTATCACAGTTCATACATGCATGCATTGTGCTAAGCACCTTCACATGCCTACTGCCCTCATCATTCTCAAACCATTTGCTTTTCCACCTGAGCCCTTGACATCAGTGGTTCATCTTTCCCCCTCCCTCTCCGATGCCCCTTCCCCACAAATCCTTGATATTTATAATAATTATTATTATTTTGTCATATCATATACTGCTCAACTTCTCCCCTCCCCTACTCCTCCACAGTCTGTCCTCCAAATAAAAGGTTATGTGTAGACCCTTCTAATTGGCTCCCCACAAAAAAATCATGTAATGTGGTAGGTGTGTGTGTGTGCGCACGCACGCTTTAGGTTGGAAATATATGGTGACTCGCATATTGTAATGCTGGAAGCAATAGCTACAGTATTTCAAATGCCATCAGGTCCACTCAGTGTGTATAAGTTTGCTAGGAATTTCTAGAAAAGACAAAGATGCCTAGGAAATAAGCCCTGGTGATCTACTTCTGCAATTCACCTATGGAAATTACTGGAAGGGCACAGGACCAGGCAGTTACTAGGAACTGACTGAAGAGTATCTAATATCAACCCCCACCACCTTCTGTCCTTCTTCCTTCAGTGTTTTGCAGAATACAACCAGTACAAATGCCTACAAATCTATTCATTATTGATTCCATGTCGTCAGTAGATACAAAGTTGTGGCTACATACTTCTTCATGTGTGAGCTTAGTGGAATATTCCAAGAGGTTGCAACTATATACTATTACACTTATGTAGTATAACTGTTACATTTGTGAGCACAGGGTTTCAATAGTATCATTTTATTTCCTTTCTAAAGTCAATAGGATTGGTTGGGGCAACTCCTCTTTCAAATTTCATAATGATCATTTATTTGTGTCTTGATAAGTCAGGCAACCAATTTATCAATTCTGTTGATCTTTTGAAATATACAACTTTGAGGTTTATTGCTTTATCTCATGCTTTCTTGTCTTCCTTTCATTACTTTCTGCTCTAGTTTCTCTCATTTGTTGCTTTCTTTTTTTTCTTCAGGATTAAGCTGCTCTTCTTTTTCTAGTTTCTTAAGGCAGAAATTAGTTATTAATTTTATATCTTTATTCTCTTCCAATATATGTTTTAGTTATAAATTCCCTCTATGTGTAACTTTTTCTGAATACCCACATTGTTGTTTTCTGTTGTATTTAAATGTTAATAAAAGTTTGATTTTTCTATTTATTTTTTTAGAAGTATGCTTTTTATCTCCAAATATCTTGGCTGTTTTCAGCTAACATTCTATTAGTGATTCCTAGTTTAATTTCATTCTGATTTGAGATCATAAGACCAATAACCTAATCTTTTTGCATGATTTTAGTATATGTGCTGCTGAAGTGAACACAATCATTTTGCATGACTAATTTCTATGTTTTATATTTTGTGTTCCATGACCAGAGTAATGATAAATGAATAAATAAGCAACAAACATGGAGAAAAGACAAGTTTTTTCCTTCATGTCTTTTCTCCATATTTGTTGCTTATTTATTCATTTATCATTTTATTAGGGACTCTTACAGAATTGTAACAATTCACATATCAATTATATCAAGCTAATTTGCTGCTGCCATTATCATTTTCAAAATATTTTCTTTATACTTCAACCCTTAGATATCAGTTCCCCTTTATTCCCTCCCTCCCCCACACTACCACCTGTATGATCCTTAAAAATTACATATATATCGTTTTTTTCATATATTACACCTTCTGATGTATCCCTTCACCCAGAGTTCTGTTATTTGTCCCCTCGAGGGGGATTATGCATCCATCATTGCTATCACTTGCCCCTTATCTGCCCCCTTCTTGCCCAGTACTCTCATGGAATTGTTACTGCCATTACTTTTTCTGAGGGGTTTATCCTGGATTCAGAGTGTCAAAACCTCTTATCTGTACCAATGTATATATGCTGATGAAACAGGATTTGTAGGGTTAAACCAAGGTCATGATAGTGGGGGGAGGAAGCCTTAAAGAATAAGAGGAATGTGTGTGTGTGTGAGTGTGTGTGTGTGTGTCTCCTTGGTGTTATGTTGTACCCTGGATGCTATATTGTCCCTCCAAGTGGCCCTTCTGTGAGGGAAGGTCCAACTATCAACAGATGGCCTGAGGGTCTCCAATCTGACTCCTCTCCCTCACAACAATATGATTGTTTGATTTTGACCTTCTGCTAATAGATCTCATCAATATCTTATGTTCATACAGGCTGGTGTGATTCTTCCATGTGGACTTTGTTGATTCCTGGCAAGATGGCCATTTGTTTAACTTTAAGCTTTTAAGAGCAAGCCATTATATCTTTTAATACCCAGGCACCATCAGTTTCTTTCACAACATTTGCTTATGTATCCATTTTGTCTCTGTGACTGTGTCAGGAAGGTGATTATTACACAGTGTCATGTCATTAGAACAAAGTATTCGTATGTTAAGGGAAAACTTACATAAAGGCTAAAAAGGTCCTTCAGCTACCTTAGTGTTTTAACATATAAATATGTATGCTTAGTCCAATACTCCAATCTTTATATAGTAACATATTTACATATATACAAGTCTATACTTATACCTCTCTACATAGCTGCTACTTCCTACTTTTCCCCTCTATTTCCTTTTATTTTCCTCCTTCCCCTCCCCCACGTTCACCCTTCATCCAGCTATTCCTCTCCCTGCATTAAAATTGACAAACACCACCAGACACTCCACGCCCTCCTTGCTATCACAGCACTCTTTCCCCTCGTTTCCTCTCCCAGGCACCTCCAGAATCCTTGGTTCTAGTGTTTTCTCCTCAGGATTGTTTATCCTGTGTGTCTTATGTATCTAGACAAATGCCTTAAAAAAGAAAAAAGAAAAAGCCTATGCATAGTTCCAGGTCCATTGGCTGACCTTTGTAAATATCCCCCAACCAGGTCAGGTTGGGTGCCGGTACTGCTCCCTGAGTCAGTTTATTTTCAGGGATTTCATGACTTCTTTCTAATTGCTGTCTGTTATGGTTCTTTTGTGATTCTCCCCAATGTTGGTTGATTCAACCAGATATACTTCCTGCACTGTATCTCCTTGTTGGCCTCTGTAGTGCTGTAGGTGAGTGAGAGGACAGTATGTCTCAAGCTGGGACCAGCCCTATGTTCCTCCCTGTGCATTGGCTGCTCCAAGCAGGAGCATTGCATGCAACTCAAGGGTTAGTGGGCCAGCTTGAGATCCACTCTCTCACTCTATAAGTTAATTTGTTCTCATGTGGACAGGACAGAGGGAGTAGACCACTTTCCCCAGTCTGCATCTTCAGTGCTGTTTGTAGCAGTCTTCTAGCTTGGATTGGGATTGGTCCCATAGTCCTCTCTGTGCAGGTATGTTACTGTCAAGGTTTGGTGAAGAAGAAAATAATCTGGTGTCTCTCTTCCTTTCCCATGGAGACATAAACAATACTCTCCCATTGGTGGATAAGTGCCCTGCTTCCCCAATGTCCTTGTCTTTTTTGCTTTTTCCCTCTTCTCCCTATGTGGTTCTTAAGGATATGGGAGATGTGGGAAAGAGGTCTTTCAGCTCCTATGTTACTTACATCTCCAAGCACCCTTTTTTTTAGTTGGATGCCAGATGTATCCTGGTTTGGTCTGGTCCCTGCCAGAATCCCTGGACCTTGACTCAGAAATGATGAATTAAGCTACTTTCCTCTGTGTCCTTTGTGCTGCTTGGACTTATCTCAGTATCCTCATGTTGTACTTGTCCTTTTGATCTTGACTAGCTTCACTTGGCATAATTTCCTCCAACGCTTCCTATGAGATGAACGCTTCATGCATTCATCACTGTCTTTTAGGGAGCCATAGCTCTATACTGTGTGTATGTACTGACATTTTTAAATCCATTCATCAATTGATGGAAACTTAGGTTGTTTCCAATTCTTTGTCATGGTGAACTGCACAAAAATGAACATTGGAGTAAAGATGTCTGATCATGCTCTTTTTCTTACTTCTTCTGGATGTATGTCCAAGAGGGGGTTTTCTGAGTCTTATGAAAGCTCTATTTCCATTTGTTTTAGGTATCACCAAGTTGCTTTCCATAGTGTCTGCACATACCCACAAGACCCCCAGCAGTGGATAAGAGTTCTATCTTACCACACCCCTCCAACATTTGTTGCTTTCTAATTTTTTGAATTGGGTTATATTTGAGGGTGTTAGGTGGTATCATGCAGTTGTTTTAATTTACATATTCCTAATAGCCAATGACTGGGGACATTTTCTCATTTACTTAGTGGCCATTCAGGTTTTCACCCTTGTGAAAATTCTGTTCAGGTCTGTTGCCGACATCCTCTGTGGGTTCTTTTGTTGTTTGTTTGTTTGTTTGTTTGGGGGTGTTTTTTTAGTAAGCTAGAAGAGTATTGTAGATTTTAGTAACAATCCCTCTGTCTGAAACATCATTGCTAGAAATCTTTTTATTCTTATTCTTATCCTCTCTCATTGAAGTATTTCAATGTATACAGGTGCTTTATCATTAGAATATTTGACTTGTCAATTTGTGTTTCCTCTCTGTGTGTGTTCTTCCTTATTCTCAGTAGCCTACATAACACCTGCACCAATGCGCTCAGGTTTGTCTGAATTTCTTCATTGATGGCAAAAATAGTTTGGGAATTTACCCAAAACTCAAGTTCTTTGATCCACCTTGAGTTAATTATTTTGTATAGTATGAGATAAGGGTCTTCCTTCATTTTTCTGCAGGGAGATATCCAATTTTTCTAGTACCACTTGTTAAAAAGAGCGTCTACTTTCCATTTGACTATATGCTGATGTCTATATGCTGATGATTTTATTTCTGGAGCTTTTTGTCTTTTTCCCTTGATCTAAGTATCTGTAATTATACTAGTATCATGCTGTTTTGACCACTGTGGCTCTATAATAAGTGTTTAAGTCAGGTAGTACAAGCCTTCCAACTTTGTCCTTCTTTTTGAGGAGTTCTCTACTACTTCTAGGCTTCTTCCATTTCCATATGAAATTAGTAGTCAGTTTTTCTGATACTTTGAAAAAAAGGAGCTTGTATTTGTAACAGGAGAGCATTAAAGTTATAGAGGGTCTTGGAAAAGATCATCGTCTTTACTATATCGAGTCTTCTAATGAAAGGGCATAGAATATTTTTTCCGTTTGTGGGGGTCACTTGGTGTCTTGTAATAGTGATCTGTAGTTTTCCTCCTAAATCTTTTGGGTTTTCTTGTAAGATATATCCCAGATAAATCCATATTTGCTTGGCTATTGTGAAGGTACTACTTTCTTGATCTCCTCTCTGTAAACTTATCAGATGTATGTAGCAGTCCAATAGACTTCTGTTTGTTGATCTTGCATCTTGACAAACTACCATATTCCTTTATCATTGCCAGCACACTTATTGTGGAGCTTTGAGGGTTTTCAATAAATAGAACCATGTCATCTGCAAATAACAATAGTTTCAACTCTTCTTTTCCCAGATGAATACTTTTAATATCCTTCTTTAGACTTATCTTGTTAGCTAACAGTTCCAGTACAATGTTGACCAAAAGAGAGCATGAGGGACCTGCTTGTCTGGTCCCCTCTTTCAGTGGAATTTAGTCATTTTTCTATTGACTGTAACTCTTGGCTGTTGATTTTCATATATAGCTTGTATTATACTGAGGGATTTTCCTTCCATTGCTATCTTCTTGACAGTATTAATTAGGAACAGTGTTGGATGTTGTCGAAATGCTTTGTGTGTGTGCCTCTAATGGCATTATCATGTGGTTTTTGTCCTTTTCCTTTTCAATGTAATGCATAATGTTGATAGACTTTCAGATGATAAACCACCCCTGCATTCCTAGAATGAATCCATCCTTGGTCATGATGAATTATTGATTTTATAGCTTTTGTGTTCTATTGGCCAATATTTTGTTAAGATTTTTATATCAATGTTCATTAGAAATATTAGTCTGTACTTCTCTGTTCTTGTAGGATCCTTTTAAGCTTTAGATTATACTAGCTTCAAATAGGAGGTCAGGAGTTTTCCATCCTTTTCTATGCTCTGGAAGAGTTTGTGTAGAATTGATGTCAGCTCTTACCTGAATGCTTTGTATGTAGAATTCTCCTCTGAAGCTGTCTGGTCTGGGGCAATTTTTAGTTGGTAGCCCCTTGATAACTACTTTAGTCTGTAAACTAGAGAAACATATTCATTGACACTCATATATATGTAGCAGAATTTTATATCAAAGAATAATTATTCTTAATTAAACATCCCAGTCTAAAACATCCCAGATCAAGTCCATAAGTCTGATCTTAGCCCGTATATCTGATATCAGACTATAAAATTCTCTTCAGACTTACACAACACATGGAATTATGCTGAATCCAGGAAGATCACAGGCAACTGAGTGGAAGGTATTGTGGATCCAATTCAGTGGAAATAATTCAGCACTGGTGTGGGTCTCTAGCTCCCAGGCTCTGGCTGCCATCAGCAAAAGCTCCAGGTTGCTTGTCAGCAGAAAGTCAAAGCAGAGAGAATGTGTGTCCTGCCTCCTGGGAGGAAGACAGATTCCTCCAGAGAAGGTCATGCCCACACAGGGGCATAATTGGCTACTACCTAATTCATACGCTAGACTCCATCCTTTCCTCAAATTGATAGGAGATTGTGTTGTTTCCACAAGAACCTTATCTATTTCTTCTATTGCTATTGATCTGTTGGAATTCTTGACATCTATCTGGGATAATCTAGGGAGGCATTATTTTTCCAACTATTTGTCTATGTCTTCCAGGTTGTTGTATTTCTTTGAGTACAGTCCTTTATAGTAATGTATAATTAGCTTTCTCATCTCATTAGGAACCACTGTGATTTCCTCTGTTTCATCACTCATCTGGGCTACAGATGTTTACACCTTCCTTTCCTTGGTTAGGTTTGCCAGTGATCAGTCATTTTTGTTGATCCTTTCAAAGAATCAGCTTCTTACTACATTGAGTTTTCTTTTTCCCCACTTGTTTATCTCCACCATAATTTTTATTATTTCTTTTCTTTAGCTATCAATGGGGTTATTCTGTTGACTCTGAATTGCTGGAGGTTTGGTGATGGTTAACAATTACAAGTCTCTCTTTATTTTGCATGTGTGCATTCATTGTTATCAAACTTCCTCTGATGCATGCCTTTTCTGTGTCCCAAATGTTATGGTAGAGTGTATTCTCATTGTCATTGGTCTTTAAAAACTTCCTAATTTTGTCTCTATCTGGACCATCCCCACTCATTTGCAAGAGAGTTATCCATCCTGCAATTGTTTGAATTTTTTTAAAAATCATCCTTTTATTGATTTCCAGTTTATGTCATAGTAGTCTCAAAGGATGGTCTGAATAACCTCTATGTATTTGAATTTACTCAAGATCTACTCACCTCCTGGCATGTGGCTTATTTTCAAATATGTGTCATGTGCATTTGAAAAGAAAGCGAATTATTTGCATTTGGTTGGAGAGCTCTAAAAATGTGTATCAGATAGTGTCACCTATTTGTGGACTTTAGTTTGGGACTCTTTTTTCCTCCTTGCTTATTCCCCAGTGACTTATCATTCTCAAATAGTGTCTTACTGTCACTATGATTGTTGAGCCTGTAATTTCTTTTTTTTTATATTTTGAAGAATTTGGTTGAAGAAGTCTGTGGGACTTCCCTTGGGCTGGCACACGTGCTCACAAGCTCTTGGTCTATGGCTCTCTTGAGCATTATATAGGGTCCATACTTAGCTCTTGTTATGGTTTGCACCTTGAGATCAATTTTACAAAGATTAGGATTGCAGCGACTGCTTTTGTGAAACTGCTATCTGCTTGGTATATTTTTGGCTAGACTTTAGTGCTCAGCCTATTTTTTTCTGTGAGCTTGAAATGTATCTCTAGCAGACAACAGGATAATGGGATATGTTTGCTAAGGCAGTCTACTAGGCTTTGTCTTTTAATGGGTGAATTCAGACCATTGACATTCATAGTTATTACATCTATCTGTGGATTCTTTGATGTCATCTTGTGCTTTTGCGTTGTTTGTTTTCTTCACACACCCCCCTCCATGTTATTCTGTGTATATGTGTGGGGGTTCATTCTTGCCTTCTTTTCACTGCTGAGCCAATATGTTATCTTCGTAGTTATTTTCAGTGTGTTGATTTGTAGGTACAGTTACCCTATATGACGGTCTTCCATTTGTGCTTCTGATCACGGTAAGTTGGCAAGATTTGTGTGTGTGTGTGTGTGTGTGTGTGTGTGTGGAGCTGAGTTCCTTTTAACATATTCTGTGAGCTTTTCCTTGTCCAGAAAGACTCTAGTTTCTCTATCTATCTTGGTAGTAGTTTGATGGGATACAGGCGTCTTACATTGACAAGTTACCTTTCAACTATTGGAAAATTTTACTCCACTCTCTCTCCTTTTCGTGGTTTCTGCTGATGGGTCTGAGCATATTTTATTTAAGTACCATTGTAGGTGACTGTTTTTTTTTTTTTAGCTGCTCTTATGATTTTCTCTTTTTCCTCAAATTTGGATAATTCAACTATTATATGCCTTGTTAAATTCTTCCTGGAGGTCATTCTCGTTGGTGTCCTCTCTGCTTTCTGAATGGTTGCCTGATTCTCATTAATTAAGATGAGGAAGTTTTCTTCTAGGAAGTTTTCTTCCAACTTCCAGGAAGAAGTTGACTTCTTCATTGTGCTTGGACTGGTATCCCAATTATTAAAATGTTGTTCCTTTTCATAGTATCAGGCATTTTTCTCAAGGTTTCTTCAGCTTCTAGATTGTCTTGATTGATTCTCTTTCCCATTTGTTTAAGTCTATCATGCTATCCTCAATGGAGTGGTAGAGATCTCTGCTTCTTAATGTTTGCTTCTGTTGCTTTGTTCCAAAACCCATGCATTCCCCATTGGTGCATTGATTCTATATCCTGTATCATTTCATCTTTTTTGTGCATTGCTTCCCTCATGTCCTGTATTACTTCAAGAAGCATTCTGATGATTTCTTTCTGATTCTTCTGTGAATGTCTTTAGGTTCAGGACTTCCACCAACATTATATTTTGTTTATCTTGCTTTTTATTTATGTTGTCTAGCCAGTTGATGTCTGCAAGTCATTTTGTAGGAGCTCACTGCCATTTTACTGGGAGTCATAGAGCCCTGTGCTTTCTCTATGGGAGGAAGATAAGAATACCTTTGTTAACTGGTAGTCAATGGTGCTGGGGTATCATATCAGGCTCCTTTATCTCTCTTGGGTTTCACTCTTCCCTAGCCAACCAGGATTTCCTGTTTTGGAAGGTAAGTTGAATTGCCCTCTCGGGGAATGTAGGCCAGATCATTTTAGGCTGCAAGGGTGGCGCGATGAAGGCCAATCAGGTGAGGAGTTGTGGCAGTTTAGTGGCTGGTAGTGGCTTGAAATGGCAAGAGACTAAAAAGGTGGCAGAAAGCAAACACCATGTCTAGGCTGTGTTGGCAGTGGGGCTTCCATTCTGGGTCATATGATGGAAGGGCTTCAGGTCTGAGCCAAAAGTTGCTGAACCAAGGCTGGTCAGTTTGGGGGTCATGAGACTGGGTCAGTTCAGCAGAATATCCATGGAGCTACAGCGAGTCAGTGTGGGGCAACGGGATTGGGGCAGGCTAATGAAAGAGGTGATGGGACCAGGGTTTCCCAATATAGCATCTCAGAATCTGAGCAGAGTCAGCATGGATTACGCAGCTTGGGGTCACCTGCCGAGGGCTGCACAGACACAGGGCTGGGAGTGTCCTCAGTGGGTGGGTGGGTGTTCCACAGGGCCATAAGTGGTCTGGCAGGGGAATCTGTAAGATCGAGAGCAGTCCAGTGAGAGAGCAGTGAGGCTGGGGCAGACCTCCAAGTTACCCATGTGGATGGGGTCAGCCTGAGTTGAAGTGCCACAGACAGAACATGATCAGGTTCTTACCATGGCATCAGATACTGTGATCAGATATTGGAGAAGGATCTGGTCATGATATTAAAAGTTGTGGATGGAGCTGAGCCCCGGTGGCATAATGGTTGTGTGCGAGACTGCGGCCCACTGGGTTGGAAGTTCAAATCCAGCAGCAGCTCTTCAGGAGCAAGGCTGGGCCTTCTACTCCCACCACCAGAGGGCAGTGATGCCCAAAAGCAAAAACAAAAAGTTGATGACAGAATTTGGGTCTCCCAGGGTCTTCCTCAAGGCTGTGGAAGCCCTGCACAGCCAGCTAGTGGGTTTCGACTGAGGTGGCACAGCCCACAGTAAGAAGATAAGGATCCTGGCATTGCACGTGTGAGCCATGGTGGGGGTAGTGTGGTTTTCCATCCACAGATGGAAGTTCCGTTGGTGGAAAGCAGACAAGTCCTATCCATGGCTGCTAAAGCTGGGAGTGGATGGTGGGAGCTCGCTAAGCATGAAGGGGAAACCACTGGCAGACAGTAAATGGGAGTCAGGTGATGCAGGGAACACCATGAGGACAGGAGGATGCCAGGTGCAGCAGAAAAGAGTGCGGGCAGACAGCAGCAATGTGGGGGTACAGCTGCGGCTGCAAGAACCACAGTTGGGTGGTTGGTAGGATTCAAACACAACAACTGAGCCATGGGCAGGTGACCCAGGAGCTGGCCATGGTGGTTTCCACAGCGCCGTGGGTGGCACAGAGCAGGGCAGTTCTCCCACTAGACAGCGGATCTTCAGGGCTCCTCAGTGGGTATACATGGGGTAGAGGTCAACTCCCTGTTGAGGAAGGTTGCCACAGGAGTCAATTCTCAAACCCAGGTCTCCAGCTCAGTCTCCCAGTTCCCAGACTCACCAATTGCGACAGAGCACCCAGCATGACCTGGTTATCAGGTCAACATCTTGCTGGAAATCCAGGCTTTATATGTACTGTTTGTTTCTTACAGACAAAAATCAAATTACCTCTGGTTCAATATGTTTTTATATTGGTGATATTTAAAGTAAATGTGTCTATTTCCATAAAGATTTACATGGCCTTAGAAACTTGTGCAGCAGTATTGTGTGTGTATATATATATATATATATATATATATATATATATGGTGTCTATGAGTTGGAATTCTCTCAGTAATCAATGGATGCTCATAGGTACATTTGAGATTCCTGGATCCGTGTCCATGAGCAAGTTTGGAAAGTTCCTGGCCATCTTTTTGCAAGTATTTGTTCTGCATTTTTCCTTCTCATATTCAAATTATAAACAATATTTTATAATTTGTAATTGTCTCTCTTTTTGGAATGTATGTTCTGTTCTAGATTTTTCTCTACACTTCAGTTTGGGAAATGTCTATTTTTCTACTTTCACATAACTGATTTATTCCTCAGTTATATTAAGTAGATTGTTTTTTACAGAATAGGAGGTATTAGATTTTTTTGCATTTCCTTTTGACTATTTTCTAAAACTTTCTCTGTGCTCTGAGTACCTATTGGTTCATTTCAAGATGTATATTTTTTACATTGAACCAACAAAAGCCTCAGTGCCACTGACTTGGTTTCTAATCTTAGTAGCCAATTTGGACCAGGTAGAGCTGCTACTTTGGGTTTCAAGATTTCAAGTCTTTACCAATAAGACATTCTCATTTTTCTTTCTGTGAGAAATTGGTGAGTTTGAATGAGTGGCATTGTGGTGGCAGCTCAATGTGTAAATTATTGTTCATTATTAATTATATAAATTACTCATCATTTTTCTAAACTTTCATGCTGAAAATTCCAACTCATGTCCTTTCTGTGTTTGGTTCTGATCATTATCATTTCTCTACAGGTGGCTTCTTTCTTCTTCTTTTGGCTGGCCAGGTCTTTTTATTGTTGCTTTGAGATGTGCACAGTGTATCACATAGCAGGAAGGAGGAAATAGGCTTTGGTGAAAGGATTCAGGGAGAGCAGTCTAGTGATTGAGCTGTGTCCAATGTTGTTCTTGTAGCAATTATAGTAACTCGAGTGGTACTATCTGGCTAAGTGCTGGGTTGCTGACCGGAAGGTTGGCAGTTGACCCACCACAGAAGAAAGATGTGTTTATCTTCTCTTATTCAGATTTACAACTTCAGAAACTCTAAGTAGGATATTTGTAAGCCACAGTCAACTGCGTGGCACTGGGCATTGCAGCTGTTGCCAGAGACAATTTTTTAGTGTCCTTATTTTTGTTTTTCCCTCTTGGCATTGTGTTTCTCAAAACATCCCTCTGCTGAGACAATACCTTTATTTTTAGCACTTCCAACTGTAATCTACTGGAACCCTATCAGCGTGGTGGTAAGATGTGGGTACTGGAGTTTTATCTTATCATCTGGTAAAATTTAAGTTCCTCTGGTCTATCACCATCCCAACATTTCTTCTTGTACAACCTTCTAGCCCTACCTTGACAAATTTCCAGGCCAGAGAAAGGTTATCAGAGACTGAAGAAAATGGCCTGCATTTTCCCCATAGATATGCTTATGCTCTCCAGAGTAAGATATGTAATTAAGAAAAACACCAGGTATGTTACAATATGGTTGCACTTCTATCAGCTGTGCCAGATCAAAGAGGAAAGGTTTCTCTAATCATCCCTGAGAAAGCCTACTGGGATTCTTAAAGATATGAGTCTCCCCTTAACACTATAATTGTTAGGGGATGCTTGCTCTTATATTAGCCAATAACCATCAGCAATACATAGCACTTTCCAACTTCTGTTCCAAGATTTTCTCTCTGTATTTGTCCATCTCGCTATAGTTCTGGCCATCGTTATCCCTAACAACTCACTTCGTAGGTGGTACCAGAAAATCCAGAAAAGTCGATTCAGCTCTACTTTGTTGTTCTGAAGGACTCGCAAGCGCTCATCTCTTTACATGTTGCATTGAATCTTCTGCACACACCTACATCATCCTCATCCTCCCTGGTATCTTTGAGGCATTGCATAGGAATTATTTGCACTTGTGTTGCTAGTTTATAAGCTATTAGAAAAGAATCTTGTACCACAGTTAATGTTAATATATTGAATTATCAAGCATATTTTTCTCTCACATGATGTTGTTTTATCTTCCCATTCAAGCCTTTTATTCTAAAATAGATTGCTGGCAATCAATTTACCACCTGGTCTCATGGAGTATCACTACCCAGCTGATGTATTTGTACTAGTACTACATTGAGGAAAAAATAAAATGTGAGTTTCTAGTTCCTGTTACTCTCGTTACTTCAAGATATGGAAATAAATTTGGCGGCATCATACCCTATTTGGTTTTGCCACTTCAATGTCTTAATATTCTCTAGGTCCTTTTATACAGTGAAAAAATTACACAGAATGCACAGACAAAATTCGTGATTAAAAGTTTTATTTAGGACTTTAAGTTGTAAGGTCAGTTGTAGAGTTCAGCATAGAGTTGTTTATGAAGACATGCTAAAAATTCTGTTAAGTCAGCTAATAAATGCCCAAAGGGCATACCACTCTGTTAGAAGTCAACCCAAAGGCATTCAGCTTAAGCAACTTGGGTTGGCAAACTCAATTTCCTTAAGTGTCCAGAAGCACTCACTCCAGTGAGCGTCAGACTAAGGAGGCTTATTGAAGTAGCACACAGTAGAGATACTCAGTAAGGCATTCAGCCCCACTTCTGTGTCAGCAAGCAAGTCCAACTTCCCTAGACACGGCACACTTGGTAAACCAGCTTCCTGTACAACATCATTCAGCTTTACATATTCCAGAGGGTTGCGAATTCCAACATTCTGTTCCAGGCTTTGGCTCCAGTTTCTGCTGATACTCATCTTCGTGGTATATCTGTCATCTGGATCAAGGCGGTTCATGGCACAAAGATCTTAGGTCCAGAGGACTCACTTCTCTTCTGGCCCTTGTTATTAACGAGATCCCTCAGCGGTTCAAATTCATAGTGATTCCAACAGAGAAATATGAGACTTCCCACACCCAGAAAAATTTCCACACCATAAAAATTTATGGTCAGAAAAACCCTTTATAACCTCAGCAGGTAACAGAATCAACTTAATGCCATGGTTGGGTAGATTAGAAATAAGACATTTCTCAAAATGTATAATTGACAATATAGACATTATTTATCACAGAATGAAAAATTCTTGTTTATACACTTGTTAAAAGTGTATAAATAAAGTTACATGTGTTATGAAATATTAAAACTTTTTAACTGTTGAAGAGAGATCATGTTTTTATTAAACTATATGTTCGTTGGTTCATTAACATATTTATGAAATATTATTAGTACATATTATTAAATCAATTATTCATTGGGACTTTGGAACCCAAGAAACTTATTATATGTTCCTAGGTTACAATTATCAAACTGGTTTAGTATTCTAGAACATTTTATTTTGCTAAAAGCAACAGTATAATCAAACAAGTAAGTAAAAATATTCTAAACTTATAAACTAAAAATGTCTGATAGATTCTGGAATATTTCCCAGAAAGAATCCATTGAATGCAGGTTACCATGGTGATTAGCAAAAATGTGGAATGAAGTTCATTTCATGATAATTGCTACATATTTGCAGCTGAAGTGCATCTTTCAGTTTTAGTCTCAGACTTTGAGACTGTAATAATAGCTCTGGAATCTGAGTTGTATATTTAAACCTATAATATTGGGCAGGGACATAGCTAATTCTGTTGAGGCTCTTGTATATGGTGACCAACATACTAATTTTTAAAAGCTTATTCCTATTTATTGGGATATCTTATGTATAGTTAATTGAGATTATGTTTGATTGATTCTTTAAAAACAGAATTTAGAGTGTCTCCAAATCAGTTGACAGATGAAAAGGAAGCATTTTATCTTAAAATCCTCCCCTTTAGAAAGAAGGCTGAATTTATTTTTGAGGCAGCTGAATACGCCTGCTTTGTAATTATTTCTGAAGAAGTTCATGGTCTAATGCCAACTTGTGTGAATTAATAATAAGTTTTGAAAATTTATGCCAAAATGAGAAAGTTGGTGCTTTGAAAAGCTATTTTAACTCTTTGCAGCTATGTGGAAAGGCGATATAGAATGTAACAAGTTGCTTAAGGATTATGTGATACTGAAATTGCATAAATAAATTCAGAAACTCTTAATGGATTCAAAATAATGAATGCCAAATTATTTTGTTGTATGCTACTTCTTCGTATTTGGGTAATGTTTTCTGATCATAGATTATATAAACAATCCTTTCATTCTTCTATAAAACTAATGTTAAAAATAGCAATATTCATTAAGAGTTTACTATGCTGCCAACATTGTTCTGCATGTACCAACTCATTTAAGCATTAAAATCACCCTATACATTGAGTTATTATCTCTACCTTAATTTTATGGGTGATGAAAGCAATTACGTAGCTAACAGCTAATGTCACACAGTTAGTGTGGGCTAGAAATCAAGGAATCCGGCTCTACATTCTCAACCATGTAACACCATTCTGCTGATCTGACATATTTTCATTCCTAATTTATAGAACTAAAAATAGAGATTCAAATTAGCCAAGAATCCACCAATATGATACGTTTAGAAAGTGCCAGAAGTACAATTGTAGTTTGTCCTTTGCCTCTAGATCTAAGGTACACTCCATTGTAGTTTGTGGAAATCTTTTATTCAAAATTAGCATTTTGTCTGGCCCAATGAGAAATGAAAAAGATTACCTTAAAATTTTGGTGACAGTTACAGTTTTCAGAGTAAAAACTCTTGTCTTTTTTTTTTATATACTACCACTCCATGCAAGTCCGCTGCACCCTGTCCAAAATGCCTTCAAAGCCTGCTCACCCCACATCAGCTGTCCATACCGCCTATTCTTTGTGTATTCACCTAACACATTATGGCTGCTGTTACTCGGTGCTGTCTGGTAGGTGAGAGCTCATCAGTTTTATGAAAAATAGAACAACATCCTGGACAGTTCCAAAAATTGTTATGTTTGAGTCACTGTTGCAGCCTTGGTGTCAATCCTTCTTGCTGAAGATTTTCTTCTTCTTCTTTTTTTTTTCCTGACTTTTATTCAGCCAAGCAAGCTGTCCTTCTCTAGTGATAGATCTCTCCTGTTGACATGTCCATAGCCATATTAGACAGAATCTCGCATCAGTCTTGCTTCTTAGGAGCATTCCGATTGTACTTTTTTCAAGATAGATTTTATTAGTACATGAGTGTTGCTGTTTTCCTAATTTTGCCTTTATTTTCATTAATGTGGCCTAGTGACAAAGCATCTGAATTCTTGTGGGGCAGTGAGTATTCACTGGTCTCAATCCAAATGTTAGGCATTTTGAAACCACCAGCAACTGGAGACAAACTGGGCTTTCTACTCCAGTAAACAAATCTAACGTCTGAAAAAAACCTAAGGGGTCACTACCAGTCAGCATAAACTCCATCGTATTTAGAAATAGTGATTCTTCCAGAACCAGTAAGGCCCTTCGCTCTATGTGTTCTGATGGCTGCCTTCTTGGTTTCTGGTATTAGTATGGTACCCCAAAATGCAAAGTATTTCCATTTTTCCCAGACACTTTAGGGGCCTAAGGACAAGACTATGCCTGAATCTGAATCCTGTGTTGCTCTGATCAGCTATTTGATCTTTGTCCACTTTACATCTTGGTGCCTCATCTTCATAAGAGTCTACCTCTTGGACTATGGTGAAGACTGAACCAGAGTAAATGTCCAAAGCCTTCAGAGTTGAAGCTGGCATGTAGTATATGCCCCATGGATTGTAGTTTTTGTTGTTATTCTCCTTCCTTACTGGCTGATTTCTTCCTGATTGATATTGTTTCCTGATTTCTGGTGCCCTTATCTGTCAATCCTTACATTAATTAATGGACATATTCATTTGTTTGTTTACTACCCTTTACCTAAGTTAATACCTCCATACTCTTCCAACATAATAACTTTCTTTTTAATTAAAACAAAAAAAAACCCAAAGTACTTCCATCAGGTCCTCCCAACTCATAGAGTCCCGAACGGACAGAGTAGAACTCCACATAAATTTTGATGCAGAAATATTTATGGAGATTTGAGCATTTTTCTCCTTTAGAACTGTTAGTGGTTAGTTGTCTACCTATGCCTATTATGATGACCATTTTTAATAAATCATTTTATTGGGGGCGCATACAACTTCCATCACTATCAATACATGCCACAGTTGTATGCAGACCACATTTGCACACTGGTTGCCATCATTATCTCTGAAACATTCTCCCTTCACTTAGACCCCCAGTACCAGCTCTCCATATTTCCCCTCCCTCCTCACCCCCCCTCTTCCATGAACCCTTAATAACTTACACATTGTCATTACTTTTTCTTAACGTACTCTGCTCAATGTGTCCCTTCACCTACTTCCCCACTGCCTGTATTCCAGACAGGTCATATGTAGATCCCTGCATTTAGTTCTCCCCTTCCACTCCACTCTCCTTCTACCTTCCCGGTATCACTAAACCCACCACTGGCCCTGAAGGGATCATCTGTCCTGAATTCCCCATTTTTTGGCCCCAGTGTATATCCCCTGGTCTAGCTGGATTTGTAAGGTAGAATTGGGTTCATGATAGTGGGTAGGAGGAAGCATTTGAGAACTAAAGGAAAGTTGCATACCTCATTGTTGCCACACTGTACCTTGACTGGCTCCTCTCCTCTCTGCAACCCCTCTGTGAGGGGATGTTGCTTCACCTACTGATGGACTTTGGGTCCCCACTTTGTACTCCTCCTCCTTTATAATGATAAAATTTTTAATTCTTTGATGGCTGACACCAGATTCCTTCGACACTTCGTGGTCACACAGGCTGGTGTGCTTTTCTATGTGGGCTTTGTTACTTCTTAGCTGGATGGCCACTTGTTTAATTTCAAGCCTTTACGACCCCAGGCGCAAAATCTTTTGATAGCCAGCCACCATCAGCTTTCTGCACCACATTTGCTTATGTACCCACTTGTCATCAATGATCATATCAGGGAGGTGAACACGCAATGTTATGATTTTTAGTTCTTAAATCCTGATAACTGATCCCTTTGGCACCTCATGGTCACACAGGCTTGTGTGCTTCATCCATGTGGGCTTTGTTGCTTCTCAGTGAAATGGCCACTTTTTACTTTCAAACCTTTAAGACACCAGATGCTATATCTTTTTATAGTCTGCTTTCTTCACCACCTTTGCTTATGCACACATTTGTTTTCAGGGAACATGTCAGGAAGGTGAGAATCATGGAATGTCAATTTAATAGAACAAAATGTTCTTGCACTGAGGAAGTACTCGAGTAGAGGGCCAATACCCATCTGCTGTCCTAATACTAACCCGATAAGTATATGCATGTTAATCTATTTCCCCATCATCCTATATAAATATATTCACCTCTATACATGCCTGTAGTTAGACCTCTATAAATGACCTTTACCACCCAGTTCTTTCCTCTATTACCTTTACTTTCTTCTTGGCCCACTATCATGCTCGGCCTCTATTAGGGTTTCAGTGTTTTCTCTATGTTACATTATTCTTGATCAATCCCTGTTGTACCTCTCACATCCACCTTGTCACTGACTTTGAATCTCTTGTTATTCCCTTGTTCCTGGGCTAGTCAACACCACAGTCTTTCCCCCTCCTATCTCCCACTTCCCCCCCACAACACCACCACAAGTATCTAAGGCCTGTCATTTTCATGTCCAGACTGTTCATCTAGCCTATCTTATCTAGATAGAACTGAAGGGACAATAATATGTACAGAAAACACAGGCATCCTAAGATGAAGCAACCAAAGAAACTAAAACGATAACAACAAAGAAACCCCAATGTCATATGTGTGTGTGAAAAATAATAAAATAAAAACCTGTAAATCATTCAGGGTCTGGTGGTTGACCTCCAGGAGTGCCCCCCAGTTGAGTGGGATGGGGTGCCACACCCACCTGGAATCCCATGCTCTATAACACACCCTTAGTTTTTTGCCATGATGTGGTTGGGTCAGACTGGGTATAATCCCGATCCCGTTTCTCCACTGTTGCCTCCACAGGGCCTTGGGTTAGTGAGGGAAGCCATATTTCATAGTGGGGCTGGCCATATGATCCTCTCTGTGCATCAGCTGTTCTGAGTGGGAATATTGTCCTGAAGGCTTGGTGGGCCAGGATGGACTCCATTCACTCGTCCTCCTTGTTCGTTTGTTCTCTTGTGCTCTGGTCAGGCATATCTCACTCCTCGAGTGGCAGATTCAGTGTTGTTCTCCAAAGAACACTCTCCTGGGGGGATATGTGGCTGCCCCTGTAGTTGGGATTGGGGTTGGGTGTTCAGACCCCTCAACTGTTTCCCCGCTCCAAGCCATCATGCCACATTCACATCCTGGAACACCAGGTTTAAGTTTGGTCCCTCTTTCCCTGTGGAGATATAAATAATATGCTCCCCTTGGGTTGGTTAGTACTCCAGTCCCTCTCTATACATCAACATCTGCCCCCCTGTCCCCCCACTCCAGTTGGCTATCATGTGTGGCCTTGGATTTGGTCTGGCCCCTGCTGTACTACCTGGGTCTCCCCCCAGGATTTTCTGTATACAGTAACTTTTTTTCCAATGCCCCCTTTGCATTTTGTTTATTATTGTTAAGCTTACCACAACAGACTTATGTTGAACATGTTCTTTTGTACTTGGCTAACTTCACTTAGCATAATTTCTTCCAGTTCTTTCCATGCAGTGATGTGCTTCATGCATTTATTACTGCTTTTCAATGATGCATAGTACTCTGTTGTATATGTGTACCACAGCTTTTTAATCCACTCATCAGTTGATGGAAATTTGGACTGCTTCCAACTCCTTGTGATTGTGAACTGCGATGCAATGAACATTGGAGCACAGATGTCTGGTCATGGATTGTTGCTTGCCTCTTCTGGCTATATGTCCAGTAGGGGGATTGCTGGGTCATATGGATGATAACATTTTATCAATCTATCTTATTGAAGGTTTTCTTTTTCTCAATAAGTCTCAACTTTTCAAAGCAGCATTCTCTAGGGACCAGTGCCTTCTAATGACATGATCAAAGTACATGAGAAAAGGAAGCACTCTGGTTATATTCTTCTAGGTTGTTTCTTCTGCCAGTTTAAGGAACTGTCAATATTCTTCAACAACAATATAATTCAAATGCATCAATTATTTGCCTTTTTATTCTTTATAATCTCTTGCATGTATATGGAGTGATTAGAAATACCCTGACGTGGGTCAGACACACCTTCATCCATAAAATGACACCCTTTCTCTTTTGTATTTTAGATTGGTATTTTGTAGCATTCATGAAAGTAGACAGAACCATGGATTTTTTCCAGTTGGTTAGCCAGGTAGTTATCATTCAGATTTCTTGACAATGAGGAAATACATCCAGAGTTTCTCAGCTTGTTAAAACATTGCAACTGGTATGCAGTTGATTCCTAGAGAGTTGACAGCACCTCCTTCATTTTTTTCCTTCACCTCTTCATCATTAGATTGCTGTCCTTTCTTGTCCCTCTGTATTCATAAGAAATCATGTGAGTAAGCAAATTTAGGTGAGTTAGATGGTAGAACAAGAGAAATATGTTGTGTCTTGACAAAAAAATGGCATAGTGAAATAGCTACATGAGCATATATTGTCGTGAGGGCAAAACCAGTCCCCCCTCTACCACAAATCAGGTCCATTTTTTGTTGCACAGTACTATGCAATCTTTTTAGAACCTCTAAGCCAGTGGTTCTCAATGTGGGTCATGACCCCTTTGGGGGTTGAACCACCCTTTCACAGGGGTCATGTGATTCATAACAGTAGCAAAATTACAGTTATGAAGGAACAACGAAAATAATTTTATGGTTGGGTGGTCACTATAACATGAAGAACTGAATTGAAGGATCACGATATTGGAAAGGTTGAGAACCACTACTCGAAATAGAGCTTGATAAACACTCTGATCTCGTGAAACAAACTCCAAATCCACTTTTCCACTTATTCAGTAAGTTGATGGACATACAGAACAAAGTTTGTCATCAAATGACATTTCACATTTTGGGAAATGAGAAAACTACATGTACATTTGAATTTTTCCCATTGAGAATCTTTGTTGGTTTTTTTCCTCAAGCAGAAAAGAAAATTTCACAGTAGCATTCTGCTGGTCTCTTAAATCTGCCATCTCAAAAAATGAGGTTTGAGTGAAACTGCTTTTATGAAAAAATTCACTGTGACCAAAGAGAACCTTTTCTGGTGATGCCACTGTGTGCACTAACTCAGAGCAAGTTGCTAAATGGCCAGCTAATAGGGAAAATGTGTACTGTGAAAGCTCTGTTCAGTGGAGCTTTTTTTTTTTATTTTGAGGGGTACCCCCCTCATTTCCATCCTTGCCGCTAAGGAGCACTCTGGCATTAATTCTTCCAATACACATTAGTTTGTTCTTTTTGAAGTCCATGATATTTTCAATCTTCTTCTCACACATGTCCCCAGAGAGTTGTACCACCTTAGACTGGCCAAGACACTCACAACCAGCCAGGAAACAATATTCTTCTCTATAAATCACAATTCAATGCATTGGTTTTCTACGGTCTTCTTTATCCAACTTCCAGCATTCACATGAATTTGATGCAATAGAGAATATAATACTGCACTTTAATCCTCAAGGACTATATTTTGTCTCTCATACTCTAAAGAGTTGTGGTGTAGCAAATGAACCTAATGCAAAAAATATATATATATATATTTTTGGGGGGGTGGGTTTGTTTGTTAGGTTGGCTTTTGGGGGGCATCACTGCCCTCTGGTGGTCGTGGGAGCTACCCAGCGCTGCTCCTGAGAGCTGCCACTGGATTTGAACTGCCAAGCCCGCGGGCTGCAGTCCTGTACCACCGGGGCTGAGCCCGCAAAATATAATTTGATCACTTAACTGCTGTTTCCATAAGCATTGATCATAGATCCAAGTAAGAAAAAAAATCATTGCCAATCTCAACCTTTCGCCATTTATCATGGAGTTATTTATCAGCCATATTGTGTGGATTTTGGTTTTTCTTACATTGAGTTGTAATCCATACTGAAAGCTACAATACACGATTTTCATTAGGAAGTGCTTCAAATCCTTCTCACTTTCACCAACCTAGGTTTTGTCATTTGCATTCTGCAGTTGGTTAATAAGCTTCTTCCCATCCAGATGCCACAATCTTCTTCACATAATCCTGCTTCTCTAATGATTTGCTGAACACATAGATTGAATGAATGTGGTGAAGGAAACAACCCTGACACACACCGTTCCTGATTTTAAACCAGGCAGTATTGCCTTGTTCTTTTTACACAAATGCCTTTTGATCCATATACAAGTTCTTCATGATCTCGACAAAGTATTCTGAAATTCCCATTCTTTTCAAGGTTATCCACAGATTACAGTGGTCCATCCAAATTCCTTTGCATAGTCAATGAAACACATGTAGACATCTTTCTGCCTATCTTTTCTTTGAACCAGATCCATCTGACACCAACAATGATATCCCTTGGTCCAAGTTCTATTCTGAACCCCCCTGAACTTTTGGAAGTACCTTCTCGATGAACAGCTGTAGCCTTGTTGGATGGTCTTAATTTTACTTTTGTGTGATATTAATGATAGTGTTCTATATATTGAGTATTCTGATGTGTCGCTCTTCTTTTGGAATGGACATAAATATGGATCTCTTCCAGTCACTTGGCATAGTAGCTGTCTTCTACATTTCCTGTTGTAGACGAATGAGTGCTTCCAGTGCTTCTTCACTTTTCTGAGATTTCAATGGATATTCTGCCAATTCCTGGATTCTTGTTTTTAGCTCATGCATTCAGTTCAGTTTGAATTTCTTCTTTCAACACTATTGCTCTTATTTATATACTACCTCCTGAGATGATGATTGACAATGGATTTGTTCTTTTTGATACAGTCATTCTAGGTATTCTTTCCATCTGTACTCGATGTTCCCTGAGTCATTCAGTGTTTTGTTTATAGCATCTTTCAAAATGGAATTTAAGGCTTAATTTTTTTTGAGTTCTTTCAGTTTCAGATATGCTGAGCATGTTCTTCATTTTTGGTTTTCTAATTCTGGGCACTGGCATAATTTGCTATAATATTTGGCATTGTATTCTCAAGCATCCTAATAAAATTCTCTGTTCAGCTCCTTGACTTTATCCTTTCTTCCATTTGTTTTAGCTAATCTATGTTTAGGAGCAAGTTTCAGAGTCCCTTCTGAAGTCCTCTGTGATCTTTTTTTCTCTTTCCAAATTTTTAATGACCTTTTGCATTCGTCATAATTGACAGTTCAACAAATCTTTTGTCGTTAGTATTCAATGAGTCAAATATGTTCTTGAGATATTCCTAAATTCACATTGAATAGACTCAAGTTTGTAATTTGAATCTTGTAGTATTTTGAATCTTTTAATTTTATTTTATCCTGAACTTACCCAAGAGCAACTGATGGCATGTTTCACAGTCAACTCCCAGTCTGATATTAAGGCTCTCCAACATGTCTTCCTACCATTATAATCAATTCGATTTCTATATATTCCATCTAGGTATGTCCATGTGTATAGTCATCTATGGTGTTATTGAAGAATGGTGCTTGCTATGAATATGCTGTTGGTTTTGCAAATTTATCATATGATCTCCAGCTTCATTTCTATCACCAAGTCTCTATTTTCTAACTACTGTTCCTCCCTCTTTGTTTCCAAGTTTTACATTCTATTCACAATGAGGTATCAATGCATCTTGATTTTGTATTTGATCAGTTTCTGACAGAAATCATTGGTAGAATTCTTCAATTTCTTAATCACTAACTTTTGTGGTTGGTGCATGACATTTAAGGATAGTTGTATTGATTGGATTTCCTTGAAGGCAAATAGATATAATTTCATCACAGAAAACATTGTACTTAACGATGAATTTAGCAAGATCCTTACAATCATGAATAGCATGCCATTCCTTTTGATTACTATTCTGATGTAGTAAATCATATGAATTTTCTGATTCGAAATGGTCAGTACCAGATCATTTAAGCACACTCTGTATACATTCCAGTTCATTTTAACCACTTCATATTTTCCTAAATTTATAATTTGTGCGTTCTAAGTTATAGCCAATAGAACATTTTTGTAGTCATTTCTCTCTCTTTTGAGTGGTGCCCCATCAGCAAAGGAAGCTCTAAATGTCTCACTTGCAAGGGCTTCACTGGACTCCCATCATCATGGCTGACTCCCCTCCAAGAAATCATCTCTTCTTCAGTCACATCTTGGGTGCCCTAGGACCTGTCTCTAACGATGTTCTACTTCCTTGGTGTAGGTTTTCAGTATTTGACAGTGTTTCAAACCTATGCATAAGGTGATGAGTCCTTCTTCATGGCTGTTCTTAGCCTTTAAGCTCTGCTGCAGACTGTTCATTTGGGGTGACCCATTTGAAATACCAGTGACTCTCAGACATATTAATTTCTCAGAATTGAACAGTCTATCCCTCCTTCATAGACATTCTTAGTCTGTAATGTCCACTGAAACCTATTTACTATTGGTGAGCATGTTGGTATTCAAAATACTGGTAATATAACTTCAAGCACTAAAGAAATATGCAACCCATCACACTAGGCAAAGTGACATAAGCAGTAGCATGATAGAGATACCCCTAATTAATGACTTTCTCTAGAAAAAGAAGGAACAAGTTAATTATTTTCCTTTCCTCATGCTTTCACAGGAATAAAGGTCCTTTAGAATGGTGGTCTTCCAACTTTCAAAATACCAGGGCATCCATACACTCAAACATTATTGGGGATACCAAAAATCTTTTCTTTACATGGTGCATCTACTATGTGTTTATGAGACTGAAACTGAGAACTAAAGAAATATTTTGTTATAAATGACAAGAATGATCAATCTAGTACATGTTCACATATTACTACTCTTGTTTGGAGCCATCAAATTGGTTCCAGTTCACAGTCCAGTAGAACCAAACTCCTCCCAGTCCTGTGCCATCCCCACAATTGTTCCCATGTTTGATCCATTGCTGCAGACACTTTTCCAGGGCCCTCCTCTTTTTCACTGCCCCTTCACTTTACCCAGTGTGATGTCCTTCTCCGGACATGATCTTTCCTGAGAACATGTCCAAAATAAGGAAGACCAAGTATCTCCATCCTTGACTCTAATGAGCATTTTAGCTGTACTTCTGTGTCATGTTTGCTTGTTCTTTTGGCAATTTGTGGTACTTTAAATATTTGTCATCAGCCTGTGGTTCAAATGCATCAATTTTGTCTGTCACATTGTTGTACTGAGATGGATTGTGGATTTCTGTGATGCTGAAAGCTATGTCACTGACGTTTCAAATACCAGCAGGGTTGCCCAAAATGAACAGGTTTCAGCAGAGCTGCTAGAATAAGAATAGACTACAAGGAGTGAATTGTCCATTTAAGAGAAATTATCCACTGAAAAGCCTATAGATATGTTAACATAAGTCATGAATTTTATGTAAAATCCTCCCAATATTAATCAGATAAGAAGCATTGCTTTATTGAGGTCTGAGGGGTCATCCCCAATACCAACTACATACAGCACCCCCACCCCCCAGCCCAGAAGAAAGCACTTCAGAGGACAGCACTGAAGCGACAGCTGAGGAAGAGTGGTGTGTCTTATCAGAACACATAGAAGCAAATAAAGAGAGGAGGAGAGAGCTTAGAAAACAATCTGTCCCCCAAGCCCCAAGACTGAAATTCCTGCTCAGAGCATCTACTGCACAGAGAAGACCATAGGGATGGCCCCACCAAGAAACATGATGTCCCTCATTGATCCATAGCACTCCAGGAGACAACACTGGAGACACAGTGTGGGAATTGTTTCTGATCTGACCCCACCACACAGGACGAAACACCAAGAGCGTGCAATAGAGCAGCAAGGGAAACAAAGTATTGTAGTGCCTAGGGAATACCCAATACAGATTTTGGGCCCATCAGATTAGAACAGAAAACACTCCTAAAAGTCAACAAATAGACATGTAACTATTTATAGGCATTTCCTTTCTTTTCATCACTGATTTTGTTGTTTTGTTGTCTTTTGTTGTTTTGTTCTACTGTCTTGTTTTCATGCCTGTTATTATATCTACATATCTAGATAAGAAGGGTGGAATAAACCATCCGGAGGAGAAAACAACGGGGCTGATAGTTCTGGAGGCACACAAGAGAGTGAGAGGTGGAAGAAAGGAAGGGGGTGATAAGAAGGGGATGTCAACAAACCCAGGGATAAGGGAACAACAGTGATCTAAAATTGATGACAAAGAGGGCATAGGATGCCTGGTGGGATTTGATCAAGGGTAATGTAGCCCAGAGAAATCACTGAAACTTGAATGAAGGCCACATGATGGTGGGACAAGAGGAAAGTAAAAGGAAATAGAGGAAATAACTAGGAGACAAAGGACATTTATAGAAATCAAAAGATGGCATGTACATAAGAAAATATATGTATATGTAATGATAGAGAAATAGATCTATGTACATACATTTATATGTTAAGTATTTAGGTAGCCAACGGACATTGGTCTTCTATTCAAATACACCCTCAATGCAAGAACACTTTGTTCTGGTAGCCCAGAATCCATGATGATCACGTTCTCAACGTAATTGCTGACAACAAAATGGTACATAAAACAAATGTGGTGAAGAAAGCTGACAGTGCTTGGCTATCAAAAGATAGTGTCTGGGATCTTAAAGCTTTGAAGGTAAACAAGTGGACATCTAACAGAGAAGCAACAAAGCCCATATGGAAGAAGCACACCAGCCTGCATGTTCATGAGGTGTCCATGGGATCAGGTATCAGGCGTCAAAGACCCAGAATTAAAAAAGCAGATCAATGTGAATGAGGAGTAGGGCACAGTGGAGACACAAAGCCCATCTGTAGAAAATTGGACATCCCCACATAGCAGGGTCATATTGAAGAGATGAGACAGTCAGAGTGCAGTACAGCACTGACAAAACATAGAACTTTCCTCTAGTTTTCTGATGCTTCTCCCACCCTCCCCACTATTATGACCCCAATTATGCCTTAAAAATCTGCCTACACCAGAGCCTGTACACTGATACAGATAAAAAATGGAAACACAGGGAATACAGGTCATATAAACCCTTCAGGAATAATGATGAGAGTAGGGATTCCAGGAGGGGAAGGGAAAGGTGTGGGGAGAAAGTACAAACTGATCACAATGATTCACATATAGGTTATAGGTTTCTCCCAGGGGATAGACAATACAAATGTTGAAGGGAGAGAACAGTTGGTGTAAGACATGAAAAAAAAATTTTTTATAAATATCAAAGGTTCATGAGGGAGGGTGGGGGGAGGGGGGATGAGTTGATACCAAGGACTCAACTAGAAAGAAAATGTTTTGAAAATGATGATGACAGCATATGTACAAATGTGCTTGACCCATTTGATGCATGTATGGTTTGTGATAAAAGCTGTCAGAGGTCCCAATAAAATGACTTTTTTTTTAAAGAAGCATTTTTTTGCAAATCGTTTTAATGTCATACTTAATTAAACACCTGGTTATTCATACATGCTTCTCATTTACATTGATATACTACATTATTTTGTATGCAAGTGCATGAAGATCGTGATAGGCTGGTTTCTTGTGCCTACATGTGAGATTAATTGAAGGGCAGAGATATGAATGGCCTAGTGAGTCTTCTCTTTTTCTTTCATGGATCAGTGGATTTTTTTTTGACCACTGTGTATCCAGATATCTTGCTTGTGCTCTGTTTGCAAATTACACTACCTGTGGGATACCTAGTCCATGGATTGTGTCACTGTAACTTGAGGTTCCTTCAAGCTCTACTTAGCCACTCTACTGGAATATACATCTCTCGAGATGGGGACTGTCACACCCTATCATCTGACTGACTTTTCTTGGTGACTTGTCTTCTGTTTGCTGCCTGTGGCCAGATAGCCTTAATTGCTCTATATAGGGTTATGCAGCGGTCCTCAAAATTTGAAATAATGCCAGTGTATTAGTTGTCTCACACAAATGAGTT
This sequence comes from Nesogale talazaci, assembly GCA_004026705.1. NCBI lineage: Eukaryota > Metazoa > Chordata > Mammalia > Afrosoricida > Tenrecidae > Nesogale > Nesogale talazaci. Next base: position 128,566 of record PVJH01003457.1, read on the forward strand.
GTACTGAAAGGCATTTGCAATGCTTCATAGACTAATTAACTGTTTATTTCTGTTATTAGATACCTTTCTATTTCTCTATCTATCTATATTTCTCCCTGTATATATATATATATATATATATATATATATATATATATATGTAATTATTAGTATTCTGGTTTTGTTTCTCTAGAGAGCTCTGTATAACACAAACATAGTCTTGTCTCACACAAATGTGTGGTTGGAAAAGGAGGTCCTCTTAGACCTGTCAAAGGCACTTAGGGAGCTTGTAGGAATTCTCAGACCAGTTTTGAAAACCATTGCTTTAACCTCTTGCATCTGTGTCCATTACTCTCCTGAGAACAGCTTTGAAATTCCTGATTAGATGACTTCTAAATTGGGACATGGACGGCTCTCTTTGTTGCACATTTTACAGGATAGATTCCCCACCCAGATGTCCTATGATTATTCAGTGTAATCTTTGACTGAGTGAGTAAAGCTGTTTATTTCTAGTGTACCATAAGTCCATTTTCACAAAGCTATACACACATTTTTCCATGAGCATTTATCAGAAAAGGTTTGCATGTTTTACCTCCATCTGCTTAACTGCTCATCTGGTTCTGAACATAAGAGAAGACATAAATGATTTTTATTGACCCCTTAAACCTCAGCAAATGGAAAGCCATATGTAGTTCTGTCCAAAGCCATATTGCCTTGAAAATATGAGATAGAGCAAGATACAAATGTAAAGGGTTTTTCCTTTGAGATATTCTATAGCATTATAAATTTAAATACAATGCCTAACTGTGCATCATGTATCTAAAATATAAAGAAATTTATAAAGAAATTAAACGAATATATCTATTGAAACAGACAAATTTGAATAATTTGTATTTATAAACTAAGTGAATGCTTAGTGAAAGTAACAACTGTTCCTAATTTATATAAGTCCTACACAAATTATGTGCATAGAATGACCAAGGGCTACATCCCTCATTTGATTTCTAACACACAGGTTAAACACCAAATGCTACTTTAGTGTAATACTTAATAAATCAAAGTAGACCAGTGGAAATTCTGTCAATGGAATCCTATCAAATGTACCTGGTACTTTCAAATTGTGCAGCATGCAAAATAAAGTACAAAGACAGAATAGCAGTGAGTGGTGACCAGGAAGTCTATTCTCATACATGAATATTGTGATAGTTAAAGTTTTGTCTCAAGTTGGTTGATGTAGGATTCTCACAGATTAGACAGTTAAGACCTATTAATCCTTCCAAAATGAAATTTCTTTATGGGTGGAGACTGAATCCCATATAAACACACACCGTGGACAAGCTTGCTTAATGTTTTCTGGGTCTGGATGCTGCATCTTCCTCATGAACTTCTCGTTCTTTGGGCTTGAATCTAACTTATTGCCTGACAAATTGTGGGAATAGTCAGCAGCCTATCATCTGATCTCCTGACCTTGAATTCATTCATCTTTTCAGTCGCAAGCCTGTTATCTTCCTCCAAACTTTGGTTTAATGAGCATCCACAGGTACTTGAGTCACAAAAAGACTTCAGCCTAACATCTGACCCATGGCCTTGCTTCTACAACTGTGGGAGTCACAAATAATAGAAATTTAAATTTAGAAATGTAAATATCTAATATATGTAGAAAATTACATGTCTGTGTCTATATATACACACAACTGTATACAGACATATATATATATATACATCTATAATATGTTTCACTGCTTTTGCTAATCTAGATAACTGAGTTTAAGACACTGATTCATGTATCAATATAGAATGTCCTAAATACAGTTTCAAGACCTGATTATTTAAAAATAGATTGCAATGTCTTTCTTTAGACAGGCCTTTGGATGGACTCTAGCCTCCCACTTCTCAATCAACAGTGACTTGAGCATGTGGACCTATTGCACTGTTCAAGGATACCAAGAAAAAGTGCCTGTGGGCAATGCTTGTCTTTCGATACCTCAATGAAACAATAACATATTTGTCTCTACGATAAGATATAATTGGTGTGACAAAAGGCATTGATTTAAAGCTTCTCATCCAATCAGAGTCTAAGTGATAATTAATTTGTTTAAAACCATTTTTCTCACAAGAATATATTATAGCTCTAAATTTCTCAACTCATGGAAGTAAGATTTCTTACCTAAGAAGTGTGGGAGTAAAAACCCCATTCAATTAGACCACAGGGCTTTTTAGAATGGGGTTTGTGTAATATAAGTAAATATGGAAATTTTAATGTTCAAGTTGGTGCTTTGAACATTTAAAATATTTTCCAATTGAATGAATAAATAAGTGTTCCTTTAATATATGCCTTCCTATTCATCACATTGTTACTATTTATAGCTCTTTCTTATGAACTCTTTGTACTTCTCTTACTACTTAAATTTTTGACTAGTACTAATCCTTCTTTTTGCTCTTAAATTAAAATGAAGTTACTAGGACAACCAGTTAGGATGCAAAAACTAAAGGGGCAGCAGCAAATCAAGGTATATTGAGCATGCGTCTGAGTTACATTCTTCTTCCTCTTGTTTCAATTCAGTTCTGACAGATCTATCTGATGTACCTCTTCTATATTTACCATTAGGAAATCTTCTCAAACTCACTGTGATCAAGTAAACTGCAACTCATAGGGACTCATAGGCACCTGTATATTCATGAATCATAATCTTCAAATTTAAGAAGTAATTTCAGACCAACGATGAGTCTATAGAGCAGAATAGAACTTCCCCTGTGAGTTTTGGAGGCTGTAAATCATTACAGAAGCAAGCGTCCTCCTTTTTGTTCTGCAGAGAGACTGGAACTGCTCACCTTGAGATTAGCATCCCAACACATAACCCACGACATCACTGGTGTTCGTATATACATAACTCAGATTCAGCTCTAAGTCAGATGTGGGCTCAATTACTTCCCTTCTATCCACTTAAATTACCCAGTCTTAATAGACGCAAGACCAAATTAAACTTTCCTCCCATTGCTTGCTATTTTCTATTCATTAACTGTAGTTAGAAATCCAGGAACTATCCTTTGACACATCACTCTTCCTCACCCCTCCTATATCAATCAGAGTTGCCTTTTTTCAAATCCATCCATATATTTTCACATACACAACCTTCTTTCTAATATAATCATTTCTGAATCATGTAGTCACTTATAGTATATTATACTAACCTCAACTAGTCTCTTTGGGCTGTTCGTCTCCCTCTTTAGTGCCTTGTTTACATTGAAGTCAGATTTCTTTGTCTTCTTCATTTTTAATGAAAAATATCACCCCAAATAATTGTAAAAGATTATTCTAGCTTTCATGTGAGAGATGGACTGAAAAAAAAGATAATAAAGGCAAGAAGACTGGTGGGTCCTGTAATAATTCAAGATGGCAATAATAAAGGAAGATGTGCTAGCTAGAGAAGACTAACAAGATTGAGAACAATTAAAATAAATGCTAAGGAAATAGAGTGATAGCATAGCATATGACTGGAGGGTATTGAAGCAGAAGATATAAAGAATACTGGCAATTACAAATGAAGTATCTTGCACATGATCACACAATTTGGAAATTGCTGAGTCTGAATTTGAGCTCGCGTGTGTAAAATTCCAAAACAGTGTGTATGAAAATCTCTCTCAACAGTACAAACCAACCTTAGTCCTAAACCCTTCCTCTGTTTTGGATTGTCTATCAGTTTAAGTCAAATGCATGAATTTTGGAAATATCCATCAATCAATAATAAATACTCCTCCTCTTGGTTCTGAATCTCACATTTTGTTCCAAGTGCCACTACCTCAGTTCAGTTGTTCATTAATTTTTATATGCATATGCTTTCTCTCCATCAATGTATTTTTTTTCATTGCTCTTATTTTAGGTTGGGATTTATAGAGAAAAAAACCAGTGAAACTTTTATATATGTAAGTATTTTACATCAAGAAAGAAATTCATATCAAGGAACCCCAATTCAACTCAAGCTCATGGATCAAATACCAACTGGAAGTCCCTCTAGATGTCTCCCACATCTGCCAGCCAATGAAGCAGAAAGAAAAAGAGGGACATTGGGAGATAACAGGATAATGGGTGCAGACTCATCTGAATCCATCGTCAGTAAGAACATGGCAAGACACCAACTTCTCTGAGTATCACCTTCCCACGAGCCAGACGCTGGATGCAATCAAGCAGGAAGTAAAGGGAAAAGAGAAGATTGAACAATGAAACAGCTAAATATAATTTCCAGAATGTACTATCAATTTCTCAACATTGAAAATCATAGATAATAATTTTTGAAATTATAGGTAATAGATTATTAGAACAAAAACATCAATAAATAACTAACATCATGATTACACAGTGAATATATGGAAGTTGTTTCATTTTATTTTTACCCACAACTAAAACCCATGGAAGCAGGAGTCAAGAAGTCAAATGACATACTGCATCAGGAAAGTTTGCTGCAAAAGACTTCTTTTTTTTCTTTCCAGCAACCGGCAGCGCAAAAGACCTTTTTAAAGTGTTAAAAAGTAAATATACACCCTTGAGGATAAAGTGCCCATGATACAAGGCATAGTAGTTTGACCTCAAATGCATATGAGTTAGACAATAAATAAAAATTGTGGAAGAATTGATGTATTTTTATGACAGCGTTGGCAAAGAGAATTGACTATACTATCCCATGAACTGTAAGAGAAACCAACAGATCTGTCTTGAAGGAAGTACAACCAGAACATTCCTTAAAAGCAAGGATGGCAAGACTTCCCTCATGCACTTTTGTCATTTTACCAGGAAGAGTCACTTCCTGAAGAAGAGCATTATACTTTGTGAACAGAAGAAGATCCTCTATGACATGGAATGATACTGTGACTGCAACAATTTTGTAAATAGCAACAATTATGAATGTGATATAAGTCTCTATAAAGGGTCAAATGAACTGATTCTACAGGTTCTGCCAACACATATATTGTTGTTATTGATAAATCTGAGAAGTCACAAAAGCTATATCCTTAGGTAATAAGACAGTGCTTCAACAAGAACCTGGACAGATGAAATGAAAAGAGTGGATTTTTCTAATAATTTTAAGCCCCCTTATGTAAAATACATATTATACTTCCAAACCATAGTTCAATATATTTTTACTAAATGGGCAATGTGAAAGCAGAAATTCTTAAAATATTAATTATCCCTTTCTAAAAAGTCTGCATAATAAAATTAATACATAATAACTCAAAAGGATTCTATGTGCATACACAGCAGAGGGTGTTTTTTAAAAATGTAAAAGTGCAGAATTAGTTGGGCATAGTGACAAATTGCTCATTTGGGAGTTTTAATACTTAAATAGCATCAAGGACTAATTTGTAAAATGTTTCATAGAATTTGATTGACACTTTCTAACTAACGCATTGGTTAACTAATGATCAGACAATCATAGGGCTCTCAAGGGTAAAATATTTAATACGTAACCCCTGAAAAGAGTCCTTGTTTGCAATTTTACCACTATGAAGATTAAGAAATTTGTAACTTAATACTTATTTGGATTATACTAAACCACTACTATTATACCTGCAAACAAGTTCTGCTAACACCAAGGTCAGCAGTTCAAAATCACCAGCTGCTCCACGGAAGAAAGAAGAGGCTTTTCACTCCCGTAGAGTTGCAGGCTCAGAAACATAAAGAGACAGTTATACTCAGTCCTGTTGTAGCTAGGTGCCATCAAGTTGGCTATGACCCATAGTGATCTTATGCAAAACAGAATGAAACAACACATTGCCTTACACCATTCTCACAATTGTTCCTCTGTCTGAGCCCATTGCTGCAGCCACTGCATCAGTCCATCTTGTTGAAGACCTTGCTCTCCTTTGCTGCCCCTCTTCTTTACAAAGCACGAAGTCCTTCTCCAGGTTCTGGTCTTTCCTGACAATATATGCAAAGTTCATAAGACAAAGTCTTTCCATACTTCAAGGAGCCCTCTCACCATACTTCTTTCAAGACACATCAGTGGTCCTTGTAGGTGGTCCTGAAGCTTCACAATGAATCAGAATCACGTGAATGACAGTGAGTTTTAGTTTAATAAGCCTCTCTTAAAAGGTTTATCATATAAACCTTACAATAGAACTTCAGAAAAATGTTATATATCAGTTTAAAAATGTGTTCATTATGTTGTGTCCTAATATGACAATTTCTATTTCAACAATGCCTAAAATAATGTCACTGGGTGCTGTGCAAGTACAGTCTTAAGTAGATAGTAAACAGATATTCTTGAGTAAAGGCTGGGCAATTTGTCCCTAAAAGGGCACTTAGAAGTAAAGTTATTGTAATAGATGTCTGTCACAGTTAAAAGACTATGTTGTAGAATAAAACATATTAGAAATGGATCCTTAGTTGTCCTGGATACGTAGTAATAAATTAAGGTAAAATTAGATTTAAAATCTATACAAATAATTTCTTTACATGGTTATTTTAAGCATTTAGATAATTACCTGCTGTCTATTACAGTCACAAACTGGCAGTTCCCTTAGTGTACTTACAATCCATCTAAATGTTTCTCTTTCCCTGTCAGAACTGCTTTGTATTTTTCCATACGAGACTTTATTCTTGCTTCCAAGAACTCTATGCTTTTAGTTTATTCTTATGCTTACTTAATCTAGACTCAAATTTCAATTGTATCTATTTTACACACACATACAGTGTAAGGGGATTATCATATATAATATAATGTCTGTTAGAATTTCTTATAGATCATGTTGTTTAACTATCATATTTCTTTTCATTAATATTCTGCTAAACATAGAAAAATTCATTTCTCAGACTTCTATAGTTTTATAATATTATACTTTCCTCTTAAGAGAGTTCAACAGGAAATGACAAAGGAAATTTTGAGCAGAAAAAGCCAAATGATATAACAAAATATTATAAAACTAAAAGGACTTAGAAAACAAAAAAGAACACATCCAGCATATCTGGAATTGAAAGAACTCCAGAATAACTCAAGCCCCTAGCTGCAATCTTTAAAGATTCTACAGACAAAATATTGGATGATGCAGGAAGCACCAAGAAAAGATGGAAAGTATACCTGGAGTCACTGTATCAAAAAGAAGTAGTCCACAGTCCATCATCTCAGAAAGTAGCATATAAGCAAAAGCCAATAATGCTGATGTAAGATGTAAAACTTCACTGAATGCACTGGCAAAAAACAAGGCTATAGTAATTGATGGAATACCCATTGAAATGTCTCAGAAAGCCAAAGAATCACCGCAAGGACTCACTCATTGTGGTAGTTAGGTTTATCGCGCCAAATAGGCTTCCATAGGAACATGTGAGCAGAGTTTAATCAGGTTGCAGCTTGATTGGAGGGCAACCGAGATAAATATTTTCTGAAGCCAGTCTTCTCCTTTTCTCCCTGGTAATTGGAACATTGCTGTTTGCTGCCTGTGGTTGGACTGCCTGTATTGTTTTAGGGAAGACTCAACTGTCTGCTTCCTTGACTGTGGACCCAGCAGCCCTCATAATTTGAAGGACTTCCAGCATATTAACTGTTTCATGGAAGTGAGTTGAACTGAATTTTCTGTACTGCTGTGTGGACTAATTAGCTGTTATATTCCTTCATGCTGGATGTGTGTGTGTATAATATCATAAGTGTCCAGGTTTTGTTTCTCTAAAGAACCTGAAATCACCATATTCATTTAATCTATATGCTGAGCAAATCATCAGAGAAGCTGAATTATACAGAGAAGAATGTGCCATCAGCATTAGAGAAAGACTTATTAACAACTAACAGTATGCAGATGAAATAATCTTGCATACTGAAAGTCAGAGGGATTGAAACTTGCTGATGAAGTCAAGTATTGTAGCCTTCAGTATGGACTACAACCCAATGTAAAAGAGACCCAAATCTTCACAACTGGACCAATCTCCGTCTGGATGAAGGAAAAGTTGAAGTGATCAATGGTTTTTTTTCCTTGATCCAAGATCATTGCTCATGAAAACAGAGCTCAGGATATCAAAAGACATTTTGCATTAGGTAAATATGCTGCAGAAGACATTTTTAGAGTATTGGAGAGCAAGGATGTTAATTGAAGACTAAGGTGCACCTGAAACAAGTCATGGTATTTTCCATTGCATCATACTCATGTGAAAATTGGACATTGAATATGGAAGACGAGATTGGGTGCATTCAGGGTGGTATGGACATAGTCTATATGTGGAAGATGGTAGAAAAATAAATGCATTTGCATTGTGATGCTGAAGAAAAGCATTTAAAGTGCCATGGACTATTAAATGAACAAATTGCTCTCTACTGGAAGAAGTGAGGCTACAGGGCTCCTTAGAGGCAAGGATGGCAAGACTTACATACTGTTTACATATTGTCAGGAGAGATGATTCCCTGGAAGAAGGTTTCAAGCTTGGTAAAGAGGAGGGGTGGCAACAAAAATCAAAGTCCTTGATCAGATGGATTGACGCAGTGGCTGCATCAATAGGCTCTTGTATAGGTAGGATTTTGAGGATGGCATATGACCATGTAGTGTTTCTGTTGTGCATAAGGTTCTATGGCTTAGAGTCAACTCAAGAGTAGCTAAAAACACTTTCCTCTACTTTTTCTTACTTTTAAATATAATCATACTGAAAAATTCTTTAAGCCAATACAGATCAACTGAACTACTTTGTTCCTCTAGTATATGGCGCACTCCATGTAATAGGTCATTTATATGTAGTATAAACCACATGGTACACATGGGTTGAAGCACTTGATTGCTAACTCAAAAGTGGCAGTTCAAACCCATTAACAGTTCCATGGGGAGAAGGTGTGTTAGTCTACTTCCATAAAGAGTTACCATTTTGGAAACAACATGCGGCACTTTTACTCTTCCCTATGGAGTGACTGTCAGTCTGTGGTGACATGTGTATTGCTATTAAGCTTGTGGTATGCCACTTTATTTCATGTACCATCAGGGGCACCCATGAGGGAGAGATTTCAGTGGAATTTCAGACAAAGACAAAGTTGGAAGCAAGTTATCTACATCTGAAAAAAAATTGACTGAAAAATTCATGAATAGCTGGGAAGTGTTGTCTTATCAAGTGCTAGAAGAGGAACACTTCCACCTGGAATGCACTCAAACCATGACTCCAGATTAGCTGACTCCTCAGAGTCAAAGTTAATGCCATGGGGGGAATGTCATAGTGTTTGGAACATTAATTTGCTGATTTGGTACAAATCTAAATGAGACAAAAGCAGCTGGAAACATCCGCTAACAATTGGAATAAGGAACATGGATCTAGTTGAACCCAGGTGGCACAGTGGTTGGGTGCAGGACTGCGGCCCACAGAGTTGAGAGTTCAACTGGGAGCAAGGCAGGGCTTCCTACTCACACCAAGGCAGTGATGTGAGGAAAAAAAAATATATGTATATATGTGTATATATATATATATAAATCTAAGAAAATTGGAAATTTTCACATACATATAAAAGAAATGGAATGTTTTAAGATTTGAATGCTTTAAGATTGAAATGGACAAATATTGACCATAGAAGATCACAGAATCATAGGACTTACTATACCAGGATTGACAAATTGAAGAGGAATCATATCACATTCATGATTAAAAAGAATATGTCTGGATATTCCCTGATGTATAGTACTGCGATAAGATAATTTCCATAAACCTCCAAGGAAGACTACTAAGTAATGTGACTTTTAATCAAATTTGCCTACCAATCACAAATGCCAAAGACGAAAAAGCTCATGATTATTGCCAACTTCAGCAGACTGAAATTGATTACATATATAAGCAAGATTCATTGATAATTGATTATCATAGTACAAAAGTTCAAAACAAAGAAAAAATGTCTTTAGTTGGAACATATGGATTTGATGACAGAAATGATGCCATAAATCACACGGTAGAATTTTACAAGACCAGTGGCTTATTAATTGCAAATATCTTTTAACAACATGAACTATGGGTATACTCATAGACCTCACTAGATGAAATACACAGTAATCAAATCAATTACATCTGTGTAATTAGATCATGGAGAAGCTCATTATTACTGAGAACAAGGAAAGAGGACCAACACAAAAGAGACCATCAATTCTTCCTGTGAAAATTCAAGTTTAAGCTAAAGAAAATGAAAATAGATCTACAAAGGCCAAAGTGCTTTTTTAAAGTATGTCTCACCTGAAATTAGAGACAATCCCAAGAACAGATTATGGAGTGACATTAAGAACATCATACTTAAAAAAAATCATTAAAAATACAAGAAAGAAGGGCAAGACCAAAGTGGATGTCATAAGAGATTGAAAATAGCTAAAGTGAGTTGATAAAATGATAAAATTAAGAGCTGAACAAAAATCTTCAAAGGGAAATTTGAAAAAACAAAACAAAGCATATTAATAAAGGATGCAAAGATTTGAACTTAAAAAATCAAAAGAAGAACATACTCATCATTTCTCAAACTAAAATACTCGAGGGAAAAAAAACAAGGCTTGAGTAGAAATATTAAAGGAATACATGAACATGATATTGAACCACAAAGGAGACATCAAAAGAAGATAAAAGAAATATAGGGATTATTGTATCAAAAACTTAAAATGCAACCATTTCAAAAGATAGTATATGGTCAAGTACCAATAGTAATGAAGGAAGAAATTCAAGTTTTACTGAACACCAATGAAAAACAAAGTAACACTTGTGATACTTCAACAGATGGACATGACCCTGGAAGCACTAGCAGATCCATGCCCTGAAATTTGGAGGAGCGCAATCTTACCATATGTGTGTTCATTCCAAAGAAAGATGATCAAACAGAATGTGAACATTACTGAACAGTGTGTGGTGGTCATGATTCAATATGTCAATTTTATGATTGAGATGTAGGGGTGGAGTCTAGTCTGTTAATCTGGAGGTAGCCATTGAATCACCAGTGAGCCCTCCGTGAGGGCATGGCTTTCTCCTGAGACTTCTGGGAAATCTCGCAGTATTTCCCTGGTGGAGATGAGAAGCTATCTCTCCAGTTGTTGGGAGTCAGTCTCAGAGATGATGAATTATGAACAAACAAGATGGCAGGGTCTGAGGAGCTGACGGAGCCAGAGGAGAAGCCACATAGCCATACCCTGATGGAACCAGACCTCTGAAGCTGGAGAAGACACATGGAAATCCTTGCCAGCACTGAGTTGCTTCTACCACCACTGGATGCTGCTGATGTACCCTGAGCCCTGGAAACGAGGAGCCATGGGGAGACCCCTGCCAGCGCCGGGATTCTGCACCCACTGGCCTGTGACTTCATGAGTCGGAAGGAGACTTTATAGATTGGTATTGGACATATGGGATAATATTTGACTTATGACTTTGAACTGGACTGGGTTGGGATGCTTTCTCAGTAATCCGTTCCTCATGTATATAAACCTTACCCTTATATCCATATATGTGTCTAAGAATTTGTTTCTCTAGTCTACCCGGACTAACACACAGTGTCATTATTACATGCAAATATAATTTTGCTGAAGGTGATTTAAAAATCATTGTAGCAACAATATTTATGATTATTTTGGTAAGTACCACACTCAGAAGGACAAGATAAGCCATTGCCATTGAGTAATTACAACTCAGGGCAACCATGTTGGACAAAGTAGAACTGATCTTTAAAGTTTCTTAGTCTTTAAATCTTTACTGGAGCAGACAGTCTCATCTTTGTTATAAGGAGTGGATAATGTGTTCAAAGCACTATCTTGGAGTAGCAGCTCAAAGTGATATGCCACTATGCCGCTAGGACTCCTTATAATAGAATATTCAGTGAATATAATTCGGGGGTACCAGCCCCCACAATCAAATGGGCCCAAAACGGTGATTGTATAATTGATGAGTAAAAGTAAAGAGACATCAGACAAGATAAAGCAAGAATTGCTCATCTCTGGGGCAGCCATGATCTCACCAGCCAATTTTGCAGAGAGAGAATATATTTCCAAGCATGGTTTATATACACGTTGGGGAAGTGCAAGACCCATAACTATAGCATAACACGAAAGGATGGTACCATAGGAACACAAAAACCGGACGGGACGAGTTAAGGGTGTGCACACAATCAGAAGGGAAGACGTGAGGGATATATAAGTGACAAGATGGGAGGGCTCTAAAGTCAAGATGGCAGCGTAACCTTGATTCTCCTTGAGTTGGCTTGACCTTGTTTTGGGGCTTTCCTTCAGGGCAACAACCCACTATCCTTATCTGCCTGAGTAGGCCTGGAGCAGGTACATATGTGTCCGTACAGGGGTGGAGAGGGGGACCCTCCCCCTCCCTGCCTCTGACCAAGAGCAGGGTAAGAGAGAGTGGCCTTCCCACAGCCAGGGTATTTCAAACCTCTGGCTACTAAGCCGTGATTAAGTCTTCTGTGGACCCACACTTTCTGTCAACACTTGATGTTTGTGAGACTCCTTTATTTTTGCTATTAGACATATATATCATTAGATTTTAATTTTCATCATCCTGACTTCTCATGAAATTTATTGTCTTCATGAGTTTATTTGCCTTACATACTTCTTGTTCTGTGAAATGACTGATCAGCCCTTATTTCTTTTTATATTATTTTTTCTTAATAATTTTTAGGGGTTCTTTGCATGTTTTTAGTATCTGCAGGATCTTACAATTCATTGCTTTTCTCCCCTCCTTTCAGGTGCAATTTTGATTGTTAATGATTGTAGAATACACCATAATTTATGAAACAAACTCCTGCATTCATGGGCATTAGAACTGTCAGAAATTAGTTTGGCAATAAATTTAGTTTTTGAAGTTTTGTAATAATGGGTTTGGAGCAGAGGTTTTGAGTTTGTCTCATACCTACCTTATATATTATTTCCTCCTTATCCTTCGACAAAAAAAGTGAAATCATGTAAATTTGCAAGTCTAATATTTTATATTAACTAAATATGCAAACCTCAGGGTTTTGTTAGTCACAACCTGTGGTAGTTACCTAATCTGGTGTCAGTTTGAGGATTCAGAGTGAAGGGGTGAAGTCTAGCCTGTCAATCAGGTGGTAGCTTGATGATCGAATTTTGAGGCACTAAAGAGATAAATAGCTCACTGGAAGCAGAACACATGCTCACTGCCTGCGAGATATCCCTGTGGAGAAGACGCATGGAGAGAGGTTGATGGAGCCGACCACATGGAGTGTCTTGCCAGTGCTGAAATGTTTACACTGCCACTGGATCCACAAGATTTCCGACTCAATGGTCTGAGATCTTCCTGCATTCAGCATCGTTACATGTTTTTTGTGAGTCTGAAGATTGCTATCAGACATATAGGCTAATATCAGACATACGGACTTGGTCTGGACGGGGATGGGATATTTTCTAAATATACAACTTCTTCTGTATATAAAGCTCTTTGTTATACACATATGAATTTGTTTCTCTAGTCTACCCACACTAACACATCATCCCCTAGAAACTAACTCTAGCGTGCCTCTGTCATAGTGTGCTGCTGCTTTTTCATTTGAAATTTTTATAACTCAGTGATATAAATGCAAATATAACTGAAAAGGCAAAGTAGCTGAATCCCTAT